>OZ022258.1:15820892-16025892 GCA_963978905.1 Trichostrongylus colubriformis | reverse complement strand
GCACATAGCTGTGCAAGGCCGCGTTCATACTTTGCGCACCGACGCAGGCAACTTGAAGCCGGCACTGGCAGTGACGGCGTCAAATTCATGTGTCCGCAGCTAACCACGGCGGCAGCCTTCTGACGCTCTTTGTGAAACGCCTTACTCATTCACACTACACTACGATAATCAGGGCGAGAGCCACGAACAGCGTAAAGCGTGCCGGCGAGGAAAATTTTCAAACAAAAACACGACCTCTTTGCGAAAGGGGACCTCCATAAGATCCTTCCCCCCCCCTCCCCCCCCCCCCCCCCTCCCGCGTTCTTCAGTTATGCTACTTCTGTGGTCCCAACCCAGCCAGTGCGATTTATCAAGGAAATTAAGAGTCCACGGTAAAAAAACAATGAGGCCAAACTTTGACAAAATAAGAGAAATAGGAGCCTAACAAATCCCAGTAAATATTAGGTAGTCTAAAAAGTCTTTTCGTATTTTTAAATACCGCTTTTTCCCTCAAAACTGCTTTCCACAAAATTGTTCTGTACATATATATGTAGTACAAGTCCAGACGCATCTATAGGTATTATTGTCTTCCATCTCCCGAATAACCTTTTTCGGCAAAATAAAAATATCAGAAGTCACCTAATTTTCAATTTTAATTTTTTCTTCTTTGAATGGCGTTAGACAGGGAAAGGAAAAGGTGATAATCCGATGGAGCAAGATCAGAACTATAAGGCAGCAATTTTTATCCAAGCTCGAGAATTTTTTGAAAGAAAAATTTAAAAAAATTTTAGCACTATTGAAAAAACGACTCGCCAAAAAATTCTCGAGCTTGGATAAAAATTGATGCCCCATCCACCTTATAGCCCTGATCTTGTTCCATCGGATTATCACCTTTTCCTTTCCTTGTCTAACGCCATTCAAAGAAAAATTTTTGTATTGAAAATGAGGTTGACCGTTGATATGTTTATTTTGTCGAAAAGGGTTATCCGGGAGATGGAAGACAGTGATACCTATAGCTGCGTGTGGACTTCTACTACATGTGTATGTACAGAAGAGATTGCTGGAAAGCAGTTTGGAGGAAAAAATGGTATTTGAAAATACGAAAAAACTTTTTAGACTACCCAATATATTCCAAAACAGAAGCGTCTGAGAAAAATAAGAACAAAATTTAGCCTTATAATCCGAAGTAAAAGCGACCATGGGTAACGCGCTCGTCCTCTGATGACCAAGAAGGCTCAAGGTTAATGCGAATTATGCTTCAGGGATAAAGAATGAGAAAAACAAGGATGGAACAGTTAGAAACTGAATAGGAGCCTTGCAATGCGCTACAGTGCGATCAGATGGGGCGCGGTATCTTCTTCATGAGTTTGGACTTTTTTTGAATACTTGTAACTTCACTCATGCTCCATCTTTCAAAGTGCTGTGAAGTGTCATCTAAGAAACTTTCTTATTGGAAGCTTGATTTCCCTAATGGTTGCGTAGATCTTCATGTGGAATTCGAGTCGAGGAAATTTTTAAAATAATTTCGAAGTGTTCCACTACAAATAGTCGTAACTTCCTGCGTACTTGACCATATGAGGGCAATATCGATACTCGGAACTGCAAGGCAGCCGCTCTCCAACTGCTTGAGCTATGCATACCATATCTCCAACATGGAAGAAGTTATTTTGAAGAAAGCCTGTACAGGAAATTTTTTCATTGAATTGGCGAGATTTTCCCATTAACTTGGGAGAACTTGATCCACTGTGTTCAAAATGCCTCCAGCACACATCTTTGCTTTCATAGGGCTAATCGTGGCGACTGGCGTTAGCCGGCTTCGCAGGGGTTGCGCCACGCATAAGGATTTCTTTCACATTCTTAGTGAATGCAGCTGCTTTACCGCTCCGCTAGTGGGTCGTCAGCACCGGATCACGTTCTCATAACAGTGGTAATATATGGAAGAAACCCATATCAGCTCATTTTTCCTTTTCATCCATATTCATAGATTCTTATGTATTCATCCACGCTGGTACCCGTGGATAGATACCGCTTCCCTAGGCTTATCGGTGGGATGTCGAGGTCTCTCTGTACGTGGCTTCGGTGCCATCCGATCAACAAAAAGGCTACCGGCATTGCTCGGATTTGTCGTGTATCGCGCCATCCATGACGTTTCCATCGACGAATTGTGGAATGGTGATTTGTGGACATGGTTTCAAGTATCAGCCTCGCACTATAAGTTATGAGCTAATTGTAGCAGAAGTTTGATACCTTCTTCACAGTCCACAATTCAAGAGGACTAAGGGGCCAGCCTAGGATTTCAGTTCGCCTATCTTTTGCATTGTCCATGCGCTCTCCTTTCTAAATATCGTCTTAAGCACTTATCTTAGGAAATTTGTGCATTCCATGTTTTACAAAAGCGCCTTAGCTGATAAATACACTAAGTAGGCTCCACCAGCTCTACACTATGAGAACAAAAAACCCACAATGCTGGAACGACTATTGCGATAATTGAGGAACAAATTAAAAAGGGCTTCGTGGAAGAAGCACACAACCCACACAATTTAGAGAACCCTCTCTATTACATTTCCCACCAAGCGGTAATCAAAACCACTAGCGCAACCACTGAAACACGAATCGTACTAGACGCCTCCTCTAAAATGAAAGGCCAGTTAAGCCTCAATGATGTTATCCATCAAGGTACACTTATTCTGCCAAGCCTGTGTGGTATACTATTAAGACCGGCTCGGATTGAAAATAATGCTCGCAGACGTAGAGAAAGCCTTCCATATGATATACCTACAAGAATCCGAACGAGACTCGGTGCGATTTCTATGGTTTAAAAATGTCAGCGAGCCACCAGCACCTGGAAATCTACGCATACTGCGCTTTTGTCGTCTACCTTTTGGAATAAATGCGTCACCATTCCTTCAAGGAAAATCCATTCAATATGGAATTGAACAAGAAAAAGAACAAGATACCGCAGTCACTCAACGCATCATTGAAAACTTGTATGTAGACAACGTGCTCATGCTCGACCACTCAACGCACGCACTTATACACACTTATCGTATATGCAAGCAAGTTTTCGCTATTATGACAATGAATCTTTGTCAATTCATAACGAATGATGAAGTCTGTAATAACTTAATCGATAATAAGGACAAATCAACCACATCAACAACTAAGATTTTAGGAGTTCCATGGAACCACGGCTCAGACACACTTTCACTGTTATGCAAATTGGTCTACAAACCCACTCCTTCGAAACGAAAAGTATTACAAGCTGCACACTCAACCTTCGACCCACTCGGGCTGCTATTACCGCTACTTCTACCAGCAAAATTACTCTCACTAGAACTATGGATACAGCAATATACCTGGGATGAACCTCTCCCAGAAACATATAACCGAACATGGAAAACCGCATGCGAACAAAAAAACGGATTTGTCATAAGCTTCCCACGTGCAATCGTACTTGAACACAACGCACAACACGAACTTCATACATTCGTTAATGCGTCGGCGAAAGCATACGCTGCAGTAATATACTTGCGCGCCATTCACGGGAACGGATCAATTGACACTTCAGCTCTGATGGCCAGACAGCGGCTAGCTCCAATTAATGCAAAAACCATGACAATCCCGCGTCTAGAACTCCTTGCTCTTCTCATAGGAGCGCGACTCACCAACTTTGTTCTGAATGAGCTGAAACTACACATACGTACTATCAGAGTCTACAGCGATTCTCAAGCAACACTACACTGGGTGTAATCAGACACTAATAACGGACCTTTCGTAGACAATAGACGCAGAGAAATTAAATATAAGTTCCAAATCATGGTCAGACAAGAAAATACGTACTCATCTACATTATATCCCCACGGACAACACCCCGCGGACTGCGCAACCATAGACCCCACTAAAGACTAAATGTCACAGCAGTCATGGTGGCGCGGTCCACCCTTTTTACAACAAGACATTAAGAATTGGCCAGACCTACCGGAATTCGCTGGCACCACAGGGAAGGACAGTCGCCCATACAAGACTCAGAACGATACATCATTGTCACATCGACCACTGAATCATGCATTCCTGAACTGTTCCAGCGCTTCTCATCTATCAACAGACTACGAAAAGTCATGGTCTTAATTCTTAAATTTCTCCGACACAGTCTATATAAGAAACTCTCAGAAGAGAATCAAAATAAACTCTTCAACAATATACCAGAAATTGTTGAAGAGTTTATTTTGCGTTGAACGAGATCGTATGTTAGCGAGATCTGAACAACAGAAAGTGATAAATGGAAGAGTTGAGCGCAAGGAATGAAAACTACATACAGTAGCGCTCAAAAGTCTTCGTCCGAACGACTCTTCAGTTATAAAATTTCTTCGGAGCAATCAAAGCGAAAGTTTAGTACGTTGCACCTGAGTGTAGTGCAGTGAGATATGTTGCTGTGCTACAAAACGGTAAAAGATGCGTGGTTATATCCAAGTTTCTGTTATGACACCAGCTGTTTCAGCTTTCCATGCCTACTATATCATAACTTTTTTCTACCTAACCTATTCTTGACGCTTTATCTGGCTTAGTTTCATGGTCGGTGCGCTTATGATAATGACTAGGAGTGCAAAAATCCTCAGTGTACGTGAAGCAGTCGTGAAGATGGAGGTCTAGAGTGAAAGTCACTGCCATTTCAAGGATAGCGGAGGTACCACATCAAACGATATCGTCCATTCTAAAACGGTGCGATGTTGGAGGTACTGATAGTGATGCAGAGAGAATAAGGAAACTTTGCTCTGTTCTTCCATGCAAGACCGGCGGATCATTCGCCGCCAAAAGCTGTTCTCCTTCCCACGGCTGTGGACATGGTCGCTAAGTTTTCTGGGAAGAATGGCATTAAAATCAGTCAACAGACTGTGAGGGGAGGCCTCAATAATGTTAGAATCCACGGACAACATCCAGTCCAGAAACCATCTATGACACCCAAGAATACAGGGGGTGTCGAGAAAAAGTAAATTTTTCAGCCACTTCTAACCTCACATCGTCGAACTTCAGCAAATTCTTACGATGTATCTCCATCCGCAAGTTCAAGAGCACATCTCATACGATCATTAACTCCGTAACAGCCTTCTGCACAAACAGGATCGGAAGCCTCAGCTGCGTGAACCTGATGTGTCACCTCAATTCGGCAAAATTCGAGGTTTCGCCACCCTCGATCACAACCTTGCTGAGGTCTGTTCATACTATGTACCTGATGGAATTCTTATTGGGTGCTGTCCTTGAGCATTCATTTTTCTCCGGGTTCATAACACCCTCCGCTTCCTAGAAACAGAACGTGCCATTACCATTGAAACCTCTACGGAGGCGGTTTTGGAGCATGAAAAATGACTGTTCGGATCAGCAGCATTGTCAAACAGCGAGAGCTCTGTGACTACTATGAGCCTCAGGAAGCTTCCGACGAGAGGCTCCCCACGAAAGCTGGCTCTGCTGTTTTAGGCGGACCTTGATGCCGTGGGTGCTCTATAGCCTAACTGTGCTGACTGAAGGCTCCATATTTTTGTGACGGTGAAAGAAGTGAGCAGCAGCTTGTTCCTGCTTTGAGAGGAACATTCAGGGAATATTTTGCCCTAATACTCCTCCATTACCCTCTGTTTTATATACTTAGTGGAAGTGAGCCGCGACCAAAATTACTTTTTTCGGCTCCCCTGTAGAAAAGCCAAAGTTGCCAATGGCAATGGCAGCGCCATCTCACCTGCAGCTGCGGAAGTCCGTTCCACCGATGGAAGCAAGTTCAATTTGTTTGGAAGTGATGGTATTATGCGAGGCGCCTTCCAGACAAAAGGTTCATTCCGAAGTACACGGAACGCACAGTCAAGCATGGCTGAGGATCTGTAGTGGTGTATCGGCATTTTCATTGTAAGGTAAGGGCCCCATTTTGCAGATGGAGGAACGATGACAGGGGAAGGCCACAGGGACGTGATAACGAGCATTGTACCACCATGGGCGAGGAATGTCATGCCTGCAGAATGGATTTTATAGCGAGTTATAAACCTAAAACGCACGCCAATAAAGGTAAAGGAAATCTTACAGCGTCAGAAAGGCACACTTCAAGAGTGGCCAAGCCAATCTGTGGACTATAATCCGATAGAAAACATGTGGGAAGAGCTCGAGAGCCGCTGTTCACTGAATAATTAGTAGGATTAGGAAAAAATACGATCATCTAGTAGGATAATAGAATGTCTGCCTCGTACAGTGACGGAAGGTTCATGGATTCGATCTCGTTCCTAGGTGCTGCTTCCAACGGAATTAGCGGTTTTTCTGTGAAGTATTAATGCTTTTTACGGTTAGGCTGTTTTGTACTTCAGGAGAAACCCTTTCTTCGATCCGACATTTCCCGATGATCTTGCATTAAATGCTTGGTAAATCTATGTCTAACGGTACATAAGAGGTAGCAACTATTCACAACAGGTTTGAGCACAACATACTAACGTTTTGATCAATTTGTTCACCAGTAAAAAGTTATGACGAAAAAAAGCAACTGGCCAAAGATTTTCGAGCCCTACTATACTCCATAGAGTAATGAAGCAGACGTTTCATAGCTAGGAAACAATAATGCACAAAAGAGCGCCGGTGGTGCGAGGTGATTACCCGCATGGACGAAACCTCTGCAAACAGCAAACAAATCCTCTATGAAAAATAGAGTGGTAACAAGGACTATGAAGCAGATCATGGTATGTGCACAAACCATTCCGGCTTTGGCACATCGCAGCGCGCATGAACACGTCGCCTTCGTAACGCAGTACTGGCTACTTTTGCTCTGCAAGGAAACCTCGTTACAACCCAAACACAAATCGAAATCTCAGAATCAAAATCTAATTTTTACAAAATTAACAGAATTGCTAATTCATTTATTATCCCCTAAACATAGGAGGGGGAAAAGGGAATTTGAAAAACGAAAAAAGGACTCAAAATTTGAAAACAGTTCTAACCTGTCAAGCTACTATCGTATCTACAGAAGAGGAAACATGTGATAACGTCAACACAACAGAACAAACTGAAAAAAGAGAAGAGTTAGAAAGTGAGCAAACGAATCTCCAACATGAAAACAGGTCTTTGAAACTCTTCACAATACGACCAGGGGCGCAAAAATGTGAACACGAGACGAGGCACGGTTAAAAGGTGAAGTTAAAAACAAAAAAGGACTTCTGGAAAATCAGACATCGCCACAAAAACTGATGAAATGGTGATCTCTCACACCATCTACAACAACGAGCACGGTTGAGGCATCCGCGGGTGTTCTCCGTCCAGTGCGAAGATTGCCTGAAAACTGCAAAAAATAACCATTTTGAGCGATTATACTTCCCACGCGGTTCACCATTTGAGAAGCTAAGTTGCTCTTTGAATAACTTTTAGGTTTCCTCTTTTAATGTACGTTTCAGTTGCTCCTAAAGCACAAAAATGGAGCTGCGTGAGGCGAGGTCTAGTCCATGAAAATGAAATTTGTATGTTCTTGATTTGACCAACTATAAATGTTTTTGCTATATGTTTTCCAATCTGATGGTGCTTGAATTTCGAGATAACCGAGTCGAAGAAATTTCGAGGAAAAATTAGAAGAGTGACAGGCCCACGAGAGTGCGCAAATGCCTTCAAACTGCTTCTATGCGTTTAAAACGGTTTTTCTATTGCGTTACAGCAGATTTACTATTTTTACGTTCCCATCATCATTCTCGGTATGCCTCATGCATTCACTTCTGCACCCAACTGTAGATGTAATGGAAAGGGTGTCTGACCTCAGAAGATGTTCTCGTGTTGCTATCATATGGAAGTGTGGCTCATAGGTAAGTACTCAATACTAACGGCTGTCGTTCTGAGGATCCACTCCACTCCGCATGGTATTTTCTAGATTCACTTGGAATGTGCTCGCGCTCATATGTAGGATGTCCTAATTTGGGGAATAGATGAACTACTAGTCTAACTATGGATTCAACGGCTCTCTTTGTGAGTATGCGCGCCACAACCGTCTTCTATTCCGTATTAGATGCTATGGAATTTTCGTGTGACCCTATAAGGATGTTTTTGTGTGGGCAGTAGATGGAGTAAATATAGATTATGGTCGATAGTGAGCTTTTAGTGGCATGTTAATGCAGTAATACCATCTTTCCTCAACTCGATACGGACGTGTCGTCCTTGCATGCATCACTGTTTACAATACGGTAGCGATACATTGAATTGATACAGAATCTCTCTGCCTTTCATATTATAACTCTACTCGGTTCAAGCTGCAGGTCATCTGTCGTCAGGTACGGATATCAAAATCTCGATAAAGTGAAGGTAATAGCTCATCACTGTTTGTACTCCTCGTGACGATTACAGTCAACGACGTCCGTAAGTACACGGCGAGATACACTCTCGTTGACAAGAATTTTGCATTTGCACAACAGTAGCACTGTCGTGAGAGCGAATTAACAACATTTTCGCAACATTATCAAGGATCAATAACATTTCATTTCGAGTTTCGTGGTTTGAGTTCTGCCGTAGACCATAAGTTTTGCCCATAAATTATCCTACTTAACCAAAAAAGTATTTATTTCGTATTTCCTCACACGTGTTAGCTGTAAGATACCCTTCGTATCTCATATGTTTATCGTAAGTTCAGTTTCTATTGCCTATCGGTGACCTCTGCGAGTATGATCCCCCTCCTATCCACTCACATACGACTGTCGAGGAATCCTCGACTACTGGAGACCCCTCTATGTGTTTCAAACGTTCTGCGCTCTAATATCCTGATTCCGATCAGACAAAATCGTCATTTAAGCATTCACAACGACGTTGGTGTAGGAGCCCGCACACAAAAAAAAACGAGTACGAGAAGGCAGCAAAACATATATGGTGCAGATTTCCTCGCGGCAGAGACGAAGTCGCACTCGAAGTAAATGGTAGCTTACGTCCCTCATGCATTAAACATTTCACTTACATCTCAGTTGTAAACGTGCCACAGCGCCAAAAATCGGAAAGAGAATCCTAGTAGGAAGTGTAGGAGTCGTCCCGTGCACGCCAAGGCGTCGGCTACGCAAAAACTCGTCAAAAACGATTTATAACAGGCTACATAAAAAGTCCCAAAAATTCACACGCATGTGAACTTTTTTTTGGTGCTATGGCTAGTAATGTGCCCAGCAAAGCTTGTTACATTTGTCTGAAACTACACCTTGCAATAGATTCCAAACATAAAAGTTTAGAGTTTTAAAAACTTTAGACTTTTATGTTTGGATAAAGTTTTTTGACGTTAATCAATCCCTTTCTGGAATGCGCCGCATATTCTTGCTCCATTCAGAATCGTGATGGCTGTTGAATGTGATGTGGCCTATACATGACTTGCGGTGGCCAACCGATGTACAAGACAGTGCTTTGATACTCCCAGACGAGTCTGGTGCCAATTTACCGACCCCGGAGAGATAGAAGGCTCGGTTGACTTGGGCGGGCGTTGATGAGGGATTTGATCCCAGCACCATGAGAGTGGGTTGTGCGCCACCTGTCACTACACCACCTCCACCCATATTCCAAGCATACACTGCGATTACCAACAACAACACAATACAAAGTACTCGGCGCTCCACCGGAATCTGGGGTATGCATGATACACACCTTGAGGCAAACAGAATGTAAAGTATAGGAACCCAACGAGGAGGAGGGCTCCTTAAAATATCTATGAGTATCTTGCTAGCAAATCTGATTCGTACCTCGTACCAGCTGCTCTTAGCGCTACAATATAAGAAAGCAACACAAGTCACTCGTTAATTACGATGCGTACAGTCCATTTCGGAGCGCATTATAGGGGGCGGCTTATGAAGTTGAGTGAGAGTGTATCAAACTCTCTCATCCCGCGACACACTATCACTCTCGTCACTCAGGACACGCCCTATCAAGCGTACCGAAATGGACTGTATATGAGTTGTAATACGCAGCTACACACTGCAAGTGACGTGCACTCCCATGCCTGGCACGTTCCGGTGCCATCTTCTGTCTTTACGCAAGTTTGGAAGAGGTTTGCAAGTATTCTGTCAAGACATGTAGAAAAACAAGAAGCGATAATTTTGCAAAATGATTGGGGATTCGCGACATGCGATCCTGCATGAATATAACGTGGGTAGGACATAATGCCTCACAACTGTCTCGAGTAGCCAGACGAAACATATTGCAAAGATGAGGGAGTAGCAAGTGATGCAAGGTCGAGAGTGCAACAGTCCCCTCCCGCACTATGCATAGACAGTCCATACTTGTACATCTTGAAAGCAAATGGAGGCCATCTTACCGATATCGTGTTCGCTTTTCCCTCATAACTCACTCATAAGGGGTAGTAAGCCAGCATCTTACTACCGGAACGCGTCCCTGACGTAGTAGGCTTATCAACCACACCAGAGAGGCTTATCAACGAAATCTCAAGGATGCATCCCAACCCTAGCGGTCTCATTACAGGTGTCCCTACTGCGCAACTAACTTCGTGCCGTAAAGTCTGATATCATATGCTATAAAACGTTTCTGCACCTAGATGGAAGCCGTGCTATCGTCGAAAGGAATGCATTCTCGTGCACGCAAAGCTTTTTCACAAGCGCACTACTTTCAAAATACAAATTTCAGTAATGTTAAGGTGGGGTGGTAGGGTCTGGGCAGTGTAATGGATTAATTCATATGCCGGAAAGCGTCTAGGGTGCATCATGTGCTGTGTGGAAGTGTTATTAATTTGCGCCATGGCATAAACCCCAGATAGTGCACAAATTAGAGACTACGGTGTCTTTCGCATGGCCATCAGAAGCTCTCCACAACGTGATTAACTGGCGCATTTGTTCTTAAACCACTGGAGGAACATCGGTCTTTACGATGCTTGTGCCTACATAGCAACGTGCACGCGTAGCACCGCGGCGCAGCAGGACCACTTCCACTACGAAAGCAATACATATTACTCCTTGACGTCACATGCTGATCCCACTGGCAATTTTCGTAACAGTGCCCTATATCTCTGAATAAGTATTCTCATAGAAACAGGAACTCTACGCGTTATCTATCAATGAGGATTGAAAATATCGCTTTCAGCCTAGAAGACTGGAAACGGCAAATGGATTGTACAACTAGTTAGGATCCTTTATACTCGGTTAGCTCATAAGTCTTGCTGCACATGCGGCCTAGCTTCTATGAGAAAGCCCCTCAGTGGTATAGTCTATGGGTTTCCCAGCCCCCCCCCCCCCCATGGATACCATTGTTTTCAATAATTACCGGCGAAGGCTTGTTTTCAATAATTACCGGCGAAGGCTTCGTTCAGCTCAATTGTTTGACATATTATTTTTGCCACTGGGCGGAGGTGATGTAGTGACAGGTGGCGCGAACGTCCACTCTCATGGTGCAAGGAACTTGTCCGCGAGGATAAAAGTTCTGACATGTACATCGGTTGGACACACAAGTCATTGTAAAGCCCAAATCGCACTCATCTGCCATGACTATTTCGAGTATGCAGTACAAGTGTGCGCCGCACAACCCATAGAAACGATTGATTGGCGCCAACACTTTTTATCCTTTATAATAAGCGGAAACTAGTATTAGGTTGTTGCAAAATTAATTTTGGTTTTAAGGTATGTATAAATAAGTAGATTATTTATCCTGAACTATTCCATTTCGAGGGATGCCAGGCATTCCATTCGGTAGATTTTTTTCTGCTCTTTCAAAAACTTCTATGAATGTCGCTCTAAGTTTTCCAGCCGGCCTTTTCCAGGGCTGCGTATAATCATGATCCGACGCGACTATCGAGTCATCATGCCTACGAATTTAAATTGGGACACTCCTCAGCGGAGGCAGCCCGTAATATCAGCAGTGTTTTTGGGAGGAATTGTCCTTGCAAACGGACAGTGGAGCTCTGGTTTAAAAAATTTGCTAAAACACGACCTTCACCCTAAAAACTGTGTGGTGGTGTTGTAAAGGCGTAATCCATTATAAATTCTTGCAACATGGTCAGCCAGTTACAGCAGAGTCTCACTGTTGTGATCTGGAGCAAATGTATAGGAAGTTGTAAAAATTGTGGCCGGCGGTGGTGAATAGAAGAGGGCCGATCCTGTTGCAGGAGAACGCAAGGCCACACACTTCACAAATCACTTGGCCAAAATTGACCCACTTGGGTGCAAAAGTTCTCCCTTACCCATCGTATTTTCCCGACCTCTCCCCCATAGAAAATCACTTTTTTCAAACCCCTAATTCTTATCTGCGCCAGAAACAATTTGCTAATTTAGACGATGTTGAATGTGCCTTCCTTGAGTTCGTTGATTCTCGTGATGGTAGTTTCTATAGTGAAGGCTTAAAATTATTATCTGTTCGTCGGCAAAAATATGTAGATTCTGATGGTTTTTACTACGATTGATAAACTTGTGTTTAAGCCGAGTTATAGTAGTTTGAAGTATGCGGTCCGTTTTCGAAAATTTTTTTGCAACAACCTAATGCACGCTCCTTTCACTGTGGGTTCCATTCACTCCAAATATGCTCAACACAACTTAGACATAGCTGAATTCCATCTATTTTTCCCGTTCTTAAGACTGTTCCAAAGATGTTTTATCAAAGAATGTTGTGAGAACGGTTTATTTAGCACGCCCCGTATATTGGCGAGGGGTTTCCTTCAGCTGCTACAAACACTCTCAACTCATCCTAGCATACTTATCCTCGAAATCTGGGCTCTTTTAAAACGAATTATGAAATTTCCTTCCTGTGCACCAAACATTAAGGGCACTCCCGCTCGTAGTGGACGGAGTCTCACATATGCTCCTTGTGCTTCAACCATGCTCCACGTTCTCAAACTTGATTATACTCGCTAGTTATTCACGCAATGCCGAGTTCCGGGAGGACAGACAAACAACCAAACAGACGCAGCAAACTCCAGATTTACATATAAGTTATGATTTTGATGATACTTCTTATCCGTATCAGCCTATAAAATAGTTGTCATTCGTATGATGTGTCGATCTCCTTAACAGTTATACGCTACAAGCTAAAATGTTACGCAGGGGAACGGTACGGTAACCCCTTACTTCAAGCGCTTGGACATGTAAAAGTCAACTGCTTCTCCCGGCTGGAAGGTAGCACCATTAATGGCGGTATCGTAGATCAAGCGTCGGTCGAAATGTAATGATGAACATGTTTACCATACTTAGACTCCGAAAAGGGAAAGTTTTTTCTGCAATCTACAAGTCGAGCCGCTCTGCTTTTTTTGGCTGCGCACCACGAAAGTTGAGAACGTGTTTGACCTCTCCATAAAAGTTACTACATTCGCTTTCTATAAAGGCACATTCCGCGATAATCAGATGGGTTCATTTACCTTCCTGGAACAGTTTCCTTGGGTAACTTGTCAGGCTACACCTTTTTCGCGTCGCCACGCTGCGCTATCATGGCGCTACACCTCGTCGAACCCACTGCGATGCCACGCACTTGAGCTCCTCTATTGGTCAACTGAGCAAAATGGGTGGCGTCGCAGTGGGTTCGACCACGTGTAGCGCCGTGATAGCTCACCATGGCAACGCGAAAAAGGTGCAGCCTGATTAGTCACCCGAAGATCTACTATTTTAAGAAGGTAAATCGACCTATCTGACTATGACTTTCTATAAAGGTACGGTAACCCCTTACTTCAAGCGCTTGGACATGCAAAAGCCAACTCCTTCTCTCGGGTGGAAGGTAGCACCATTAATGGCGGTATCGTAGATCAAGCGTCGGTCGAAATGTAAAATGATGAACATGTTAACCATACTTAGACTCCGAAAAGGTAAAGTTTTTTCTGCAATCTATTAGACTATCCCGAAAGTTCCGGAACACCTTGGCGGACAAGGGTTTCGGGCCTCCCCACAATGGATAGCCAGGGCATTTGTCGATTGACTTTGAGGAACGTTCCATGAAATAGGTATATAAGGATTCGCTCCTATCCACAAAAGGAATAGAGCTTGAAATGGACGAGACGTCACTCCGAGCATTGTACCTCTACGAGTTCTACCGAGGGAGTTCCGTAAGGGAAGTGGTCTAAATAATCAGCGTCCCATGCGGAGCAAGCACCACTGTCCACCTTTAGTTCACCCGCTTCCCTTCTGAAGATATAGCCCTGAATGGTCGGCAACGCAGTGGCCGTCCATCTGAGCTGACGATCAGCTTCTCAGGAGAACTGTGCAGGTGAACCCCACGGCAAGCACACATGAAGTAGCCCTGTTACTCGGTTGTGGGAACACCACAGTCGATCTCACTCGGCTGGGATACCGGAAAGTGCTCTCGACTTGGACACCCCATGCCCTATCCGACAGCCGACATCTGGCAACATTCACCCGGGACACCTTGGCGACGCTAGGCTGAGAAGTGCTACCACATCCTCCATATAGCCCCGATCTCGCACTGTCTGACTACCACCTGTTCGCCCCTCTACAGAACTTCCCAAAGGGGAAACAGCTCAAAAAGTAGCGCGACATCGAGATGGAGGTCGAGCCTTTCTTCGCGAGGCAGTCTCCACAGTTCTGGGCAGACGGGATTGGCAAGCTTCCGGATAGATGACAGAAGGTGATAGATAGTAATGGTGAATATCTTGTTAGCTGAAATGTATTTATGTTGTAAAGGAATAAATTTGAAGAAAAGTGATCGGGGTGTTCCGGAACTTTCGGGACAACCTAATATTAGGTTGGCAACTAAGTAACTGCGGATTTTTGCTAGAAAATCAAAGACCTTTTTCCATAGAAATAAATCACTTTATACTGTAATGTATTGCCCGTTTTTATCAATGTCCTTTTGCCATCTTTCAGGTAGCATCATCATTCCGCGTTTATAAAACTTCTAGTTATCCTTAGTTCTTCTAGTTACTAGTTTTTATCAGTAAAAAACTGAGTCAGGTGCGATTTGACCTCATCATCACTACTGAAATTTTTACCACTCGAAGAGTTTTGCAATGATCGAAACAAAAAGTAATCCGATGTTGCAAGGACAGGACTTTATGGTGGATCTGGCAAAACATCCCAACCAAATTCCATTAATTTTTGCCAAGCGGCCAAAGATGTGTGTGACCTTGCGTTGTCATGACGGAATACAACACTTCTTCGGTTAATTAATTCGGGTCGCTTTTCGTGAATTGCATTGCTTAATTTTGTTAATTGTGCAATGTAGACATCAGAACTGATCATTCGGTTGGGTGGTAGGAGTTCAAAGTAGACAATTCCTTTATAATCCCACTAAACTGACAACAAAACCTTCTTTTGATGAATATCAGCTTTTGCTCTTATTTGAGCTGGTTCACCTGGGCGGCTCCACGATCTTTTTCGTTGGGCATTATTATTAACGACCCATTTTTCATCGCCAGTGATCATTCGTTTTAGAAGTGGATCATTTTCATCACGTTTCTTTAGCAAATCGCAGATGTCAATGCGTTGCATTAAATGCGTTTCACCCATATATTCAGTTTTGACACGTACCCAAGTTGTTTTAAATGCTTTTCAATACTTGATGAGATTCAGAGCAGCAATCCAGGCTATATTAAGCACCGTCTTACAAATATTCTTCTATCCATAAGACGTTTTCAAAATTCTTTCCACTCTTAAGCCATCAATTGCAGAACCGTATGACGGGATTCCTCACATAGTTTTCCGTAAGTGTGCTCACTCGTTGTGCAAACCTTTGACGCTTATTTTCAATTTGTCTATACTCCTTGAACAACTACCTGATATTTGGAAGGAATCCATTGTATCCGCTATTCCTAAGAAATCCAATAGCCGGCTAGTGCCCGACTATCGTACTATTACTATCACGCCAACGGCTGGTAAGGTTATGGAGAAATTAATTAGAAACAAAATTCTGGCTTGGCTTCATAGATTCAGTATTATTCCTGAGGGACAACATGGATTTTTTAGCGGGGCTTCCACCGCTTCAAACCCTCTTCGATTGGACCACCGCTCTGAATAATGACAGATCGGTCGACGTTGTTTTTATAGATCTATCCTAAGCTTTTGATAAAGTCAACCACTTGAAGCTCCTTCAGAAGCTGGATAGCCTCGGCATCGGCGGGCAGCTTTTGGGCTGGTTCAAATCTTACTTCAGTGGCAGGCATATGACAGTTAGGGTGGGAAGCAGTTTTTCCGAACGTTATAGCTGCTACAGCGGAGTCCCTCAAGGAAGTGTGTTATCACCCCTGCTATTCCTTGTTTATTCTATCGACCTTCCTGCTTTTATAAAGACCTCAACTCATGTCAAAGTATTAATGTACGCCGATGACATTAAAATTTACACATCGTACAACAGTGACGATCGTGAAGTAGCACAACTCTCTCTCAAATCTATTGAACGTATGACAGAGTGGGCCGCTTTATGGGAAATACCTGTGAACCTTTATAAGTGTTCCGTTTTGCATTTGGGAGGAGGTCCCCTACCTAATTATGAAATTTATGATACTAAGCTTACCTGTTGTTCTTCTGCGAAGGACCTAGGAGTACTTTTTGACTCTGGTCTCAAGTTCTCTACTCATAGTGACGTTGTGGTTGATAAAGCTTTTGCTGCTCTACGGAGAACGCTTGAAAATGTTTGGCCTGATTAGTCTTAAGCACAGACGAGTTATCAAAGATCTCACTTACTGTTTCCGTATTATTCGCAGTGAGGTCAGGCTCAAGCCTAACAGATACTGGATATTTCGACCTAGTAGCTCGAGATCTAATGGTTTTACTCTGCAAAGTAAGAGTGTACGGAGGGTGAAACACTCTACAACTTTCAACTCGTTCTTCCTTCGAAGTACTAGGTGGTTGGAGAAGCTTCTACGAGAGCTTTTGCAATCTAGTAACGGTAAGGTATTTCAAGACAAATTGCAGAAGTGTGACTTATCTCCGCTTCTTGGTATATAAAGTTCATTCCATCTCATGCTATAGTTTTACAGGTAAGCCTAGATGTCTATCTATGTTGAAAGAGTGTGTCACTATGTGTAGCTTATGTGCGATGGATTGCTTTAGCATGGCTTGGAGAAGGATCTATTTCGGATATTACGGCTCATTTACCATGGCTAAAGCCGGATGGAACCGCTGCAATTGATCTTCATCTGCTATCAAAGTGGATCTTCTACAGTTTCGTCAATTACCAATCTATGCGTTTTGAATCTTATCCTCTTCAGTATCTTACTGTTGTTTTCGCTAGGGCCTGAATTCCGTTATATTCTTACCCTCTTGCAGTATATAATCCTCTGTTGTCGAAGGGCGGTTCATTACTAACCTGGGAGCGATAAGGTATTTCGCGTGTTATGTGCTCTTGTTGTTTGAGGAACTTAAGGTTTGATGAACCCCTCGCTTGAGATCCCCCTAGTTTGTTCGCCTGCGGTCCTGGATGAAATCGTTCGTAACAGATTAAGTTGCTAGCAAGCCCCAGTACTGCCGTCTACCTGCGTTCTGAACTGGGGACCACGATCTCGCGGGGGACTTCTTCATCTACCCGCTGGGAAAACAACCTTCTCGCACGACCACATGGTTTACCGGTAGCATGTGCTTGGTTGCGTTACTCACCCATATCCGCTGACCTTTTTTGCTTCTGGTTGTTTTCCTTTGGTAATTTACTATCTTCCTCACATGGTCTCGATCACTCTTGGTTTTTGTTTTTGTTTTAGGAATGAGTGTATTGATAATTTGTTTCTCTAACATATGGCGCACCTCCGTGTGTATCAATAAGTAAATAAATAAATAAAATATTAAGTTGTTGCAAAATTAATTTTGGTTTCAATCACCACTCAAACAAAATGAATTTCTAAAGAGGCGTCAATAACCAAAAATTAACTCTTCGGAATAGCTACTGTGAATAATCAGTGCAAGCGCTTGCCATTAACGATAGCCAAAAATGGGGTGTCTTTGAATTATCATACTGAATCTGACTGCTAGTTGCATTTGCGGCAACCTTCACCACACCTGAAAATAGAAAAAGGAACAGAGAATAGATGTGAAAGGGAGAGGCCTGGTCCCGGCATGTAGAAACTTATTCAAATGAGATAAGTCTAAAACCAATCTAAGCTTTCTACCTTTTGCGACTGATAGCGGATGAATATGTAGAAGAGAATGCGAGTCACAGCCCGTTTCCTGGATCTCTCCGGTCGAGAGGAGCTCTGTGATCTCTTTATTAACGAAGTCTCTGTGTCGAATAGCTGACTTTCTGTTACCCACGTCTACTGGTTTAGACGGTTCCGATGTAAAGGGCAAAGGGTGCCCATATAAAACTGTGGTCGAGACCAGTACCGAGGGCTCGAGAGCCAACCATTCTTGATAAAAGTTATGATTGGAACCGCTAAAAAACTCACTATCGACTTTCTGGGCATTGCTTGGCCCAGTGTCCTTCTCTTATGCACAGATTGCAGGAGGATCTTCTTCTATTCTCCTCCTCCTTGAAACAGCTACGGGAGTCTCTTGGGTTGCGCGTGGGTAGTAGGTCACGCCTTGAATACGAATAGGGCCTCTTGCTCGAATACGGCCGGCTCCAGAAGTTTGAATAGCTACTTGATGGGCGAGAGACGAAGGAAGCAGGGCGCCATGCTGCTTCCCTCCTCCGAAAGGGCAAGGGGGACGACGGTCTGCGCTTTCTGATGCTCTCCTGTTCCTTCTTCCTTATAGATTCCATGAATTCACTTAGCTTAGGATCCATTGTTTTTAACGATTCTGCCTTGTTTTTTATGTTTAGAACTGGAAGACCTGGGGATGAGAGTCGGCAATCTTTAGAGTCTCGTTTCTAACGACAAATCCTGGATCACCTCCGATATAATAACAGTTATACCTTCAATATTCTGCAACTGGGATAGCTTCTTAGTAATGGGGTTTTCGAAGTCAAACTGACGTCCAAATCCTTCTCTCTTAAATGAATGTGTAGTTGACGGTGACTGGGTTGTCGACGTCGCGTCCGCCTTGACCCCTTGAATAATAGTATGCAAATCTTTAGGATCAAGAGAATAACAGTGTCCGTTATATCTTCCTGATCCTCTGGTTGTTGAGTAGGAGCCGACCGATCTTCAGGAATATCAGCGTCGGTAGGCATTGTGACGATTTTAGACAGGCGTCTAAAAATACACCGCTCACGCTAGCGCAATAGAATGGATGACTCTTCATCCTGGCCATCTAGGGATCACATGTATCTGGATCAGAGATCAGACTGTTGTGAAATGTAGCGTGATCTCGCAAACATGTTGTTGAGGGACAACATGTGATCCCTAGTACCGTGTATCCATTTCGCAATAGTTCAAAACATCACATATTACGGAATCTCGAGGCGGAGAGGATTGAGGGGAGTGTGGAGGGTAGTGACGCAGACACTGTACATGGACCAGACCTCGAACCCAATCACACCAGCTACCCCTTCTTTCAGTCAAGTATTTGTTTTGCACTGGATTTGGTGGCAGCGACTGGTTCTAGATTTGGTGGTCTCATTTCGTTGTAAAATCGGCTAATTCACAAAGTGATCAGCAAGCACATGTCGCTTGGAGTGACCTAATCTGCCTGGAACCGCGACGATGTTGAACAGCCCTGACACGACTTTCAACTACATGCTGTGAACAGCGCTCCCAACAGAGCGACTGACAAATGGCAATGCGGTAGTCGATAACTAAGATTAAACTCCGGGACCAGGCCTCTCCCTTTCACATCTAGTCTCTGTTCCTTTTTCTATTTTCAGGTGTGGTGAAGGTTGCCGCAAATGCAACTAGCAGTCAGATTCAGTATGATAATTCGAAGACACCCCATTTTTGGCTATCGCTAATGGCAAGCGCTTGCACTGATTATTCACAATAGCTATTCCGAAGAGTTAATTTTTGGTTATTGACGCCTCTTTAGAAATTCATTTTGTTTGAGTGGTGAGAAGAACATTGCAAGCGCTATTAGAATCGAGTATCCATGCAAATTTGAGGAGAATCAGTACATAAAAGCATTCGAACTTCATCAAGCTTGCATTTCCTTTCCGTTGCCGTGAGCGCTTACTCAAGCGTGCCACGCAATACATTGCAACTCGTTGTGACATAGACTTCAGTTCATAACTTTTGAATCCATCTCAATCGGGACACATTTCAGCCTTCGCTTCTTCTTTAACATAATTTGTCATGTAAACAGAAACCACTGGCTTAGTGCTTAGTCTCACTCACATGACTTACCGTTTTACGTGGCTCCTCATTCAAACGTCCAACTTCGCATTCGGTAGGAGCATTAGATAATTATGTGTACTCTTCACCATGTCTAATTGGTGGTACAAATTGAGGTCTCCCTGTGTAGTCTAGTAGCTGCGTAAGGCCACGTTCATACTTTTCGCACTGAGGCCGGTAACGTGACGCCGACACTGGCAGTGACGGCTAGGGTCAAGCCTCCGTCGAGGAATCCTCGTCAGGCTGGTCGTATTTTGTCCGCTAGGAGGGGAGGGGGATCGTAATCGAGGTGGGCAGTGATCAATGGAATTTTTCAGTTTGAGGGTCCAAAGTGTAAAGGGAGAGATGTGATAAAACTGACTAACTGGGTTCTGACCCCAATCTTATTTATTTCAATCATCATGGAAACCTCATGCATGGCGCGATCCACAACGAAGCCACCTCCTGCCAATAACCCAATGAGAGTCGCCGGCACCGTAACCACGTACAGAGACACCTACGAAAATCTCTAATTAACCGTGGGAACGGCATTTATCCACGGGTAGAATTCCCCAGAAATATGGCATGAAAACGAAAATTAGCCGATATGAGCTTCTTTCTATCCTACTACGAATGCAAGTGCTTGATCCGGTGCTAGTGAGTCACTGTGTGGACCGAAAAAGCGTTTGTATTCACGGAAAATGTGAATGTAATCTTTGTATATGGCGCATATAGTGATACCATCCACGAACCACCCTGCGTTGGTCTGCTGAGAGCAAAAAATGTCTACTGGAGGAGTGGCAAACAAAATGGATCATTTTTTCCGATGTTTTATGGGAAAATCTCGTAACTTCGACAAGAAACGTTTTCCTCAACTGGCTCCCCTCGCAATAAATCATTTCTTTTCGCAGATATGGTATAGATTAAGTAGTATCCAGAAATCGGCAACCTCGCAGACTTTGGTCAGACCGCACTCCTATGGTTAAGTTTGAACGAAGTTATAACCATTCGAATTGAAACACTTCGAAAATTTTCAGAACCTCCCTCGATCGGTCCTCGAGTGGCTTCCTTCAGAGTAACTTCTTCTATTCTAAACATATGGTGTTGTTCAGGTGGTGTTTGGATAGCTGCAATCTCGCAGACTCGGACAACAAGACCGCAGTCACATAGTCAAGTTCAAAGAAAGTTGTGACCATTTGAAGTAAAACACTTCAAATTATAATTGATCGAAAAGTTTTGATAGGGTTGAGATTTTTCTATTTTATTTTACAACTCAGCGAGTAACGCAGGCTAATCAACAATATAATAACCATCGTTAGTTATAACATTGTCCCACCCAACGGGCAGGTCAGCGATTCTCTTCTCCCAGAATTAGGAGGATTAGGGTCAAAGAAGTCACCGACCACTTGTCCAAGGTGGTCATAGTTGTCGAATTTTTTTCGCTAGGAAAGCCTTAGGGGGCCAGAACAAGCGGTAATCTGAAGGGGCAGTGTCAGGGGAATAGGACGGATGTGGAACCTTGTTCCAACCTAGCTCTTCCAATTTTGCACGGGTCCCTCACAAAGGTAAAGAGACCTGTGCAAAATTGGAGGAGCTAGGTTGGGACACGGTTCCACACGCCCCCTATTCACCTGATACTGCCCCCTCAGATTGCCACTTGTCCCGGCCCCTTGAGGCTTTCCTAGCAAAAAAAAATTCGTCACCTTGAACATGTGGTCGGTGACTTCTTTGACTCCTAATCCTCCTAATTCTGGGAGAAGAAAATCGCTGACCTGCTCTTTAGTTGGGACAATGTTATAACTAACGATGGTTATTATATTGTTGATTAGCCTGCATTACTTGCTGAGTAATAGAAAAAAATCTCAACCCTATCAAAACTTTCCGATCAACCTAATATTTCTAAATTTCCCTCGACTGGATACTCATATCGGGAACCAAGCAACTATTAGGAAACCAAGCGGCAAACAGGTTGGTTTATGCAATTCTTAAAAAACGGTTCACAGTAATTTGATAGATGGACTCTGTGTAAAGTTTAAGTATTCAAAAAATGTCCAAATATTGCATGGAGGATACGGCGCCCCAATGCGGTCGCCGCTTCGCTACAGCGAAGTGACGCGGCGATCAGATGGGGCGCAGTGAAGCGCATTACATTTTTCCATTCCTGTTTTTTCATCCTTCATCTCTGCAACTTATCTTGCATGGCTATTAAGGCTTCTCCTTTGTCATCAGAGGACGAGAACACTACCCATGGTCGGCAACGTTTTCGCTCCGGAATATGAGCCTTGAATTTTGTAGGGTTATCAATTCTCTGAGATGCTCTTGTTTCGGAATATATGTGCTGAGTTTTGTCAGGTTCTTATTCCTCTCACTTTGTTGGGAGTTTGGCCTCACTATTTTTTAACATAAGCTTTATATTTCCTTGATGCGTTGGCTCACATTAACGAAACCACGGAAGTAGCGGGACCAGATGAAGAGGGAGAGGTCGTGTGTGGGCCCCTTTTTGAGGAGGGGCGTATTTTTTGAAAATTTGCTCCGACACCACGCTTGACCGTGATCACGGCGTCAAAATCATGTGCCCGTCGCCGACCACAGCGGCGGCACTCTGGTGACGCGCCTTGTAAAAAGCCCTACTCAACAACAGTACCGTATGATGATCAAGGCGAAAGCCACGAACAGCGTCAAGAAGACGTCGAGGAAAATTTCCAAAGAATACGGCACCCTCCCTCTGAAAGGGGACCTCCATGCGCCCTTCCCACACCGTTCTTCAGGTTCCGCTATTTCTGCGTTTTTACCCATCCATCAAAGAAATTAAGAGTCTACGGTAAAAAAAGCGATGAGGCCAAACTCCTGACGAAATAAGGGAAGTAAACTTACATAACACAGTAAGTATATTCCAAAACAAAAGCGTCTGAGAGAAATAAGAAACTAACAAAATTTAGTACTTATATTCCGAAACGAAAGCGTCCCCAACCATGGGTAATGTGCTCGTCCTTTGATGACAACGGAGGTGGCTCAAAAGTGATGAAGTTATACTTCAGGGGTAAAAGATGAAAAAACAAGAATAGAAAAGTTAGGAACTAAGTAGGAGCCATGTAAGCGCTACTGCCATCGCCGGGTCGCTACGCAATAGACGCTATTGCGTAGCGACCTGGCGATCAGATAGGGCGCGGTATCTTATCCATATTAAATTTGGACATTTTTCGAACATCTGATTTTCGCTTACTGTTAGACTCCATGTTTCAAAGAATTGTGATTCTTGGTAGCTATTTTCCTGATAGCTTTTGTAGCCCAATTTATTGGACGCTTGGCTTCCCTAATGGCTGCGTAGTTCCCTATATGAAATCCAGTCGAGGAAAATCTTGAAAAACTCCCAGTGTTTTATTCTAAATGGTCGTGAGCTCCTTTAAGCATGACCTTATGAGGGCAATTTTGTTGTCCGAGGTCTGGTAGGTTGCCGCTTTCCAATGACTGCTTGAACTATACCATATCTACAAAATGATAGATGTTATTTTGAAGAAAGCCAGTCGAAGAAATTTTTTCCATCGAGATGACGAGATCCTCCCATGAATCTATATTCGAAATGCCTTCAATACACATTCTTAGCTTTAAAGGTCTGATGGGATGGCGATTGGAATAGTCGGTCTCGCTGAGGGATACGCCGCCATAAAGATTTCATCCACATTGTTGGTAATACGAACTCATGTCCGATCCGTATGTGACCCGCTAGTACCAGTTTACGTTCTTGTAATCATATTAAGATATGAAAGAAGCCAATATCAGTCATTTTCTCTTTTCATCCCACAGTTTCTCCCATAGTTACTTGAGTATTCTTCCACGCTGAGACCTGTGGATAGATACCGCTTCCAACAGCTAATCAGTAAATTTCGAAGGCCTCTCTGTACGTGGTTCCGGTGCCAGCGGACCGACGAAGGGACTATTGGCATTGACGGCTCCGTTGTGGATCGGGTCATGCACGAGGTTACCATCGACGGTCCATCAGGTTTAAGATACACAGTTCCCGCGCTCGTCTTGAAATCGTGAATTAAGTACAAGGTTCAAATATCAACCCCGCACTACAGTATAAGTTATGAGCGTTTGGTTGCAGAAGCTTTACCCCTTGTTCACAGTCCCTTGTTCACAGTTCAAATATCAACCCCGCACTACAGTATAAGTTATGAGCGTTTGGTTGCAGAAGCTTTACCCC
Organism: Trichostrongylus colubriformis; assembly: GCA_963978905.1. NCBI lineage: Eukaryota > Metazoa > Nematoda > Chromadorea > Rhabditida > Trichostrongylidae > Trichostrongylus > Trichostrongylus colubriformis. Next base: position 16,001,620 of record OZ022258.1, on the reverse strand, counting down.
TTGTTCACAGTCCACAATTCCAAGAGGACTAAGGGGTCAGCTTTGCCTTTAACTTTATCTTTTGCGATGTCCATTCGCTCTTCTCTCTACAATATCGTCTCAAAGGAATCGTCCACGGAAGGATGGGTTTTCGTGTTACCCATATGTTTATGTTGTATTTGCCTAATGCAGGCCTCATGCAAAGTTTCACGCGAAAAATGTGAATGCGACCAACATACAGCACCACAAAGTACGTCCGGGTGAGCAGGGCCTCGAAAAAAATCCTCGTCCCGTCGTCGCCGCCGTTGAAAACGGAGAATGGGACTGTTTACGTAACTTTCTGTCCCTACAGTGCGTCTCCGACCACGGCGGACGACTGGACGAAGCTTTTACTCGGAGGCCCCACCCACCCGGACGCACTTTGTGATGCTGTATGTCAGCCAGATTCACATTTTTTCGCGTGAAATTTTGCAAGAGGCCACATTAAGCAAATACAACGTAAACATATGGAACACAAAATCTCATTTTCCGTGGACGATTCCTTTAAGCAATATCTTATAAAAATTTGTGCCTTACCTTGTTTCCTATTAATGAGCTGCTGCTTTCTGTTCCTCTGTGTTTTTGAGTGAAGATTAAATCAAGCATCAGTTTTGAATTTGAATGCAGTTAGTCAGTTCTCACACATCTTCATTTTGCAGTTCGGACCCTCGGCCAAAAAATTCCGTTGATCACTGCCTATTACAACGATTACGACCCCCCCGCCCCTCTCAGCGAACCAAGTACGACCCCCCTCCGTCCAGGGTTCCTCGACGGAGGCTCGACCCTGGCCATTCGAATTTTGGCATAGTACCAAAGTATGCATGATGATGATGGTGAGAGCCCACGATCATCATACTGTAGATGTGGTTGGATCCAGCGTTTTACAACTGGGACGCGTCAGCAGAGTGCTGCAGTGGTCGGCGGCAGACACATGATTTTGACGCCGTCGCTGCCGGTGCCGGCCTAAAATTGCTGCCGTCGGTGCATCGCTGCACAAAGTATGAACGCAGCCTAATGTGAAGACATCTGCATCTTATTCTTAGATTTATCGACCGTACAATGGTCTTCGTCTCGCACCGCGCCAATTCGGAGTTATAAGTACGTTTCCTTCGCAAGGGCCTAGGGTCGAGCAGGGAGTGGGAAGTCCTGCATATTTATTCGTGACTAGTCACGTAAGTGAAGACATTCCGAGGACTCACTCCTTTTCCCATTACTTGTGGCTGTGGAGCTCTTTAAACTGACGTGAACCATAGAACATGAAATTTTCTTTGTTGCACTTGTTTACTGCTAACAATATCAAAAAAATCAAAAGTTTTCAAATTCTTTCTTCTTCTCTTTTCTTTCATTTGAAAATTTGGTGCACTAAAATTCTGACCCACGCTTCGATGGTACCACATTCTGATCAAAAGTGCCTATCCAAACTTCAACTTCTAATGCACGTGCGCACAGGAAAATCTATATATGGCACTGGCTCGCTCTGAAGTACCCCAACTTCCAACAGCCAGAGTCTAACGAAGAAGGTATTGCAGAACTGGAGCGGAGTAAACGGTTTTTTGCATCATACGGGGGTATATATTGGGTTGAAGAATAAGTCCTTGCGGTTTTTTAGACCCGTTTTTCACATTGTTTCCTTCATCTTTCGACAAAGCTTATATATATTTTCGATAGAGCTTTCTTTGCTCTATAAAATGATACTATCTGTTTTTCGATACCTTCGACTATATTTATGAGGTTCGGAAATGAAGTAAGCTCCAAGCAAAAATTGGCACTTGCGCACCTCATCTTTCTCGTCTACCATCGAGACCAAAAAATGTATGTGTGTATGTTTCGATAGAGCTTTTTCAGCTCTACAAAATGGTTCTACTATTTATTGAAATCGCTCAACTTTTTGCTGTTTATAAGACTCAGAAATGCAGTTTTTGCCCAATGAGGGCAGCAAGCAAAGTTTCACGCAAAAATTGAAAATTCGGCTAAGTCTGACGAAGAAAGTATTGCACAGCTCTTCGAAGTGGTGGCCATGGAGCGGGCCCAGCAGTAAATGCCCGCACCGTCGTCCGGCACTGTCGAAGTTGAAGAGTCGATCTCTCAACAAAACTTTTTGTTCCCATTATGCGTCTCCGACCGCGACGGATGACGAGTGAGATTTACTTTGAGATCCCGCTTCTTCGGCCAGCACTTTGGGGAGCTGTCATACAAGGGAAGGACCCCAGGTCGAAGTGGCCATTCGGAATGGGATGCATATGGCCCGACTTATTTTCGGACGCTGATCTCGAATCTGTATTTGAGAACGAACGATTCTCTGAGCGGAGTTATGGAGGTTTTTGTGAATGAACGACTACACGTTGGATCTCATTGGCGAGGCACTATGCCATAAGCGCGGCCGTTGCGGAGCTAGTAACGGTCTCAGTGGCTAGTGGTAGTGTTACGGATCTGCAGAACAGGGGCCATGGGTTTGCTCCCCGTCGGTGCGGGTGTTTTTGCATTTTGTGTTTCATGGTCAGTAAGTGCTTTTCTTTCACTTCTGGACTTTTCCTTGTACTGGTACCTATCGCACCCATCATTTACTCCTTCACTTTATTTAGAACTACTAACATTACTCCCAAGGGAAGGAAGGATACCGAGTCAAAGAGATTTCCGTACCACACGAATTAGGGGTTGTTGCGTAAAAAGATTATATATTCGCGCACAGGGGGGGGGGGGTCCAATTACCACTCTGTGCAAATTTTCAGCCAAATCCGGTTTTTGGTCCAACTTCGGACAATTGGGGGTGGCCAGGGGATAAAGTGGCAGTTACTGAATTTTCTTCTACGGAAAACCCTGCCACCTGAATAGGATAGCCTACACATACCTTTTACACTTGCCCATGCCCTAAATGTACGAAACAAGCGTCAAATAGGAGTCATTGACCCTTTCCTGGGAGAGGGTCAATGACTTCTCCTTTGTTCAATGTGCTGCCACCCAATAGCCCACGAATTTTCCGAAATATGGTCAAATTCTCGAATTGGCTAAAAACTTGTCCCTTGGGGTAGTTTGACTCCCTAAACACGAAGGTCGCCCTGGTTTTGCGTAAAATGTCTGGATCGCGTGCTATGGGCTCCCAAACCTAACATATAGTAGTATCGTTTTTTCAAAAAAAAAACTCCTAACTCCGCTCAGGAATCAATCTGCAAATTTCGAATACAGATTTGAGATCAGTGTCCAAAAAGTCCTAAACACAAAAATCGCCCTGGTTCTGCGCAAGAACGTCTGGCTCACGTGCTATGGGCTTTCAAACCTACCATAAAATACTACTGTTTTTTTCCAAAAAAACCTCCGTAACTCCACTAAGAGAATCCTGCAAATTTCGAATACAGATTCGAGATCAGCGTCCGAAAAGACGTCGGATCATATGTATGTCATTCCGAATGCCCACTTCGACCTGGGGTCCATCCCTTGTGAAAGCAAAAATTTTATTTTGAAAAAACGTGATTGCTTTCTGAAAAAGAACTGTAGAAAGAGAACGACGCGACTTCTCGATCAACCAAGTATTGGAACTTGTAGAAGAGGTCGGGGCTAAGAATCGGGCACATGATTGGTTGAGTTTCTGAAGAGAAATATGGTTTTTCAAAGTATTGGGTCATTCCATAAGTAATGTCGTTTTTCTCCAAGCAAAAATTTTTGCCATAAAACCACAAGTTTTTGCAGAATATCATATATCAATCGGCAGAAAACTTTTTGCTCTACAAAATTTCTTGTTCGGTTTTCGAGTATATCAGAATGGCGCCAAAATTTAGGCTAGCGAAGAGGTAGGTCCAGTAGACACAAATTGGCCAAACCGGCAATCAATTGAAACACTATATTTTACTTGAGAAAAACTAACCAATCATGTGTTCCGTACTTAGCCCCGACATCCCCTGCGAGTTCCGAGTCGGCTGCTCAAAAGCCACGTCGCTCTTTTTCCATATTTAGTTTTTCCGCCACAACTCGGTGATTTTAGACCATTCTTCGTACCGAGGCAAGAAAATTTTCTCAACCAATCAGTTGAAAGAGTGGTGAAATGTTAAGAACAGGTGGTGGGTAGGAATAGAGAAATACCACTGACCGGATTCCTTAACTTTCTCAGGGAAAAAACAAATTGTGAAAAATGTCAACTGGACTCGTATTATATGGTATTAAAATTCAATCTGAATCGCAGCCAAAAAAAAAGTAAAAAGATGTTTCCGATGTAGCAGAAAAAAGTTCTTCGAAGTGGCTCATAAAACAGCTCTAAGCAAGGAGTTTGAAAGAAAAAATTACATTTTGAGTTAATGTGGGTGCTTTCGAAAAGAAAAAGATTTTAGAAAAGGAACGACACGACTTCTTGATCAACTAAATATTGGAAATTGTAGAAGAGGTTAGGACTAACTAAGCGACACTTGAATGATTAATTTTCGTGAAGTGAAATATAGTGTTTCAATTGGTTTGGCCAATATATGTCCGCTGGACCTACCTATTCGCCAACCTAAATGTCGGTCCCATTCTAACAAACTCAGAAACTTAACATGTCATTCTGTAGAGTAGGAAAACCTCTTCCAAATGATATATTACGTGCTGCAAAAACTTGTAATTTTATAAGAAAAATTATGCTTGGAAAAAAACGACATTACTAATGGAATGACCCAATAATTTTCGGTTTAGTCAATTTTCGTCGACTACACCTACCCCCTCGCTAGCCTTAATATCAGCCCCATTCTGACATACTCAGAAACTGAACATCAAATTTTGTAGAACAGAAAAATCTCTCTTGAATGTTCCATACAGTGCTGTGCAAACTTGTAATCTTATAGGAAAAACATTCGCTCGAAAAAACGACATTACTTATGAGATGCCAATACCTCTCCTCATCTTTAACTGGATTTCTTTTCTTCTGCTTTTCATGATGAGATCCAACTCCCTTGCAACCAAATTTTGGGGCAGTTAAAGACTTTGTATGGACGTTTGCTTCTTATCTATTCTATACGTCCTCAACCTCGAGCTCGAGCTTATAGGTGCTCAGTTGCTATCAGCTCATTTTTTTGAAAGTATAGAAAGCTTATCAGGGTGATCTCAGAACAGATATGCAGATCTTTCATTTGACTACATGTTGCACACCAGTCAGAGTGGCCGGCCTCAGCCGGTCAATCATTCTGAGCGCCGCCTGCCGCGACCAAGAGGGGCAGTGAAGCCGCCCCTCTCGTCGCTTACGCGGCGACCCGATTTTCGCGGGCATTGGGGGTATTAAGTAGGGAGAGCTCCTGTGTTTTAGTATTCCAAATAATTATGGTTGAACTACCAACCAATCGTCTTTCGCTGACACTGAGAGATACCGAACTCACTTATAACAACGTGTTTCTGCGCACGCCGCGCCTACTGTGTGCGGCACGGAGCTTTGACTATCTGCGTAACGTATTTCCAATGCACTACCTAGCCCACTCCTAACATGACCTTTACAGATTGTTCTTCCGGTAGTTCTGATTTCCGTGATAGATGTATACATCTTGACCAAAGTCCCACATACTGCAGCTTGGACTCTACCTCGGCTTCTCCCCACTTCTGAGCCATTTTGGAAGAATGTTTTCTTGAGCACCGATTGTTTCTGCGCACTTTCCACCCGTGATGGGCGTGGCGTAGCGCCTTTATTTGCCCTTTCTTTGTATCGTTCATATGCCCCATCTTGTTCTTGAACGGAGCTTCTAATCTGTGCTCGAACCAAACTACGAGTTCTTGTTTCAGACCACGCCTAACTGGAACAGGTTTCGTGCACCGCACTCAGGCTATGCAAAATCGTGCCTTCAACCTTATCCCAACTTTTCCACACGTCAGGACCATTCCGGAACTGAATTAGAGCATTATGCAGTATGCAGCAGTAGCATGAAGCAGTATGACTACCAAAATCCCAGCGTACGTCCTGCCCACAGTGGGCGGAGCTAACATTGTCTATGTGCGCCCTTTATTCTTTGTTCATGCTCTCATCTTTCCTTAAACGCAGTTTTTAGGCCAAGCCGGAGCGGTGTTATAAATTTTCTTTTAGACTCCGCCTATTCAAATTACCCCCCACCCACCGTACATATAGACTTCACAGATGCGTGCCACCGACCTTGTCACTACTTCTCCCTACGTCTGGTATTTTGGAACTGAATTAGATTATTTTCAATGATTATGCTCATGTTCTACCTATTCCATTCTTGACCCGACCCTTATAAGTTGCCTTTCAGGTACTTCCACATTTTGTGACAGACTTACATACAGACAGAGTGACAGACAGACAGACAGACAGACAGACAGACAGACAGACAGACAGACAGACAGACAGACAGACAGACAGACAGACAGACAGACAGACAGACAGACAGACAGACAGACAGACAGACAGACAGACAGACAGACAGAGAGACAGACAGACAGACAGACAGACAGACAGACAGACAGACAGACAGACAGACAGAGGGACAGACTAAGCCGATTTTGTATAGTGGTTATATTTCGGTGAATATGTATTGCATGGTGAATATTGTGGTGAATATGCGTTCGAAATTTACAGTGGTAAGATAACAAAAGAAACAAACTAGAAAATAAAAGTCAGCCAATGAGTCTAAGGATGAGGTTGCTGGTGTTCATAATCATTTGTACTGCGATTGTTCAAGCCTGCCGCCACCGTGGAAGATATCGAAGAGATGGAGAGACGTGGGTAGGTTTGGAAACGTAGAAAACTTTTCAACGGCTAAGAGAATTAGATTGAGTGCTTGAAGCTTATCAATATACGGTTGTTATCGGTTCCAAGTTTTAGACAATTGGAGTACTGTATAATTATTCATTTTGCATTATTTAATAGCCAGCGCCAATGGAAACCCAAATCATCTCAGTTAAGGTTGAGGGCCGCTTCAGGCTGCAATGCAAACATAGAATATTATATGATCGAGTCTACATTACTGGATGTGTAACGCCGAGAGGACATCAGGTAAGCCTTTTTATTTAAAAATACTGTGTTCTGAGTGTTTCCAATACATCTGCATCTGCAAAGGTCACCGTAGTAGCACAACTTTCACATCGGTAAGTCAGCAAAATTGAGTACTACCAGTGATTGTGCAATTCAGTCCAATCTGCGATCTTCCTCCTCCCCCATCGTTTGCTGGCTCGGCTGCTCTCACAGAATGTTCCATGAAGCCTTGTTTAGGAATATTAACCAAATTTTTCATTAACCGGTCAACAACCAGAAGCCCAGCGGAAAATAATCTTGTGTTCAGTGGAGAAATGCGCGTTGGCAATGCTTCATGGCAAATGCGAGAAAAGGAAGGAACATCCTCGCTGAGAACTGTGGTAACGGAGAAGGACAATGGTTACCATCTCCCTTATGCGTGCCGGCCTGTGCATATGTGTATTAGCCTGTGCATCGAACTGGAATCTCAAATTCATCACCACTATGCTAAAAGATTGAGCGAAAAAGTGTTTCGGACACCATCAATGGACCGCCAATATCGGTGGAGACATCAGACACCTGAACAGAATGAATCAAACTCTCCTCCACCACAGTAGTGTTTAGCTGAGTAGGGGTATAAAATCACATCAGGCGAAAACACTCTCGCTCAAATGAAAGGGAGCAAGTTTTCACTTATCTTCAAGAGAATTTATTCCGATATGTTTTTTGTTGATAAGATGGCTATTGTCTCTTTCATATTCGAATGACGGGAATCGTATTGGAACACTTGTTTGTTTGATATGAGTGAACTTGAAGTAATGTGTTAGACGGCGTTTTCTTGAATAGTTCTTGTTACCACAGGATGCGTACTGCTGGTGTTATTTCCAGAATTTTGTTGACTTGGAGCGGTGTTTCTCGATCTAGTCATTTTTCCTCCTATTTTCTCTTCTGTTTCCCACATATGTAGTTCTAACGGGTGTAACACTTAAGAAAGTGTTATAATAAGTTCAGCGGTCAGCTCAAGGGAAGTGGGTATCTTGGACCTATCACTTATAGGCATGTGTGTGGTCGACTGTCGACGATGTTTCGCACTCCTTTGCTATTGTGAGAAAATCGTCGAAGTCAAGCCTACGATTTCGAATAGCTGCTATGATGGATCTTCTGAAGGTTTTGACATACTTTCGTATACTCTACAGCCATGCGCTGTGAGTTGCTAGATTTCCGGAATTACGTTATCTGGTAGAAACCATTGTGGGTATCCATGCTTTGCTATGAATCTCCCAAGAAGTTTGAGAGAACAGCTTGCGATGAGATTCTTGCGATATGTAAATGACGCGTGTGTTGATGCTTTTCCACTCTTTGCTAAATGTTGTTGGGAAAGGGTCTACATAATCGACTCCGCATCTGTGATAAGGATTCACGGCTGTTGAAATTGCTCCTCGAGGTGCTCTAGGATGGGTAATAAACCAGATAGCAGTGCCTTTTTTGCGTACATGCACAACTTGCAGATGACTCTCATTAGGCAGTGTTCATAGTTCACGATTCAGGCGATCACGCGATCGCGTGCTTTACGCGATCGCGTGATCGCCTGAATCACTTAATCAATATATATCTTTTCTTTTCCGCCTGAATCGCGTGATCGCCTGAATCACCCAATCAATATGTATCTTTTCCTTCCGCCTGATCGCGTGATCGCCTGAATCGTGAACTATGAACACTGCCTTACTTCGGTTCTTTCTTGCAGTATCCATTCTTGTTGTCGGCATCCATACTGGGGTAGCTCAGACACCTACTGTCGGAGAACAGTGAGTGTTTGAGCTACTTCAGTATGATTGTTCTCCTTGTGAACATGCGGTACACAGAGAGAAGTGATGCACCTTCTACGAGGAGCGAGGATCTTCTCTTCTGCTCTTCTGATATGGAACCAACTGATTTTGTTCGGAAAAGAGTGTTTTTTTGCTCTCACGATGTAATCTGGGGTCTTGAGAGTCGATATCCTTCTCTTTGCGATCGACCTATTGATGCAAAACATGAGGAATAGTACTTATCACGACTTGCAGGAGTTTCATCAAGGTGCTGAAATGCGTAAGATTTCTAATCAGCGTTGCATTGGGTATTTCCGGTTGAGTAAACTTCGCCGTGTTGATGACTAGTTCATCATTAGTGTTTGATTCCTCACTTTTATCTTCAGGTCATTGTTGGCTGGGTTTTTGAAAAATGATCCGTCTCACCAGACGCTGATATGGGAAATCAGCAATATTTGACTCTTTGTTACCGATACAGCAGGATTCATTTTTGAGATAACATGATGTGGAAACGTCGTCGATAGTTATGAGGAAGCGCTTCGTTACTGTGTAAGTTTGCTCTCCATAAGCTCAAAAGGAATATTTTTGCTACAGCTGTGCCTGGTACGATGATTCCGAGTGGGTCAAAGATTGAAGCGACTGCTTGAGTACTTCTTTTCAGTAGCGCTTGATGGCTTCTCATTTGTGGCAAGGAGTTTTGTGTCTCTTCTGTGAGACACCTTCTCTGGTTTCGACATGGCATTGGTTTCGACACCTAAGCTGATCCATTGCTGATTCATTCCAGCGAGCCTGACAAGATTCATTGTTTTATTGTACTTGTTTAGAACCCCCTCCTCCTGTGTGCAGATAAGAAAATATTGATCACTAGGATGAAGTGAGAATTAAGATATTGTGGCATCGGTTCTGTAAGATGTAGGTGGATTGTGGCTGCTAGTAAGAAGTCACTGCATATCAAACCAAAAGGAACACCATGGAACTATCAAATTTTTTTAAGGTGATTCTTTGTAGTCCCTGCGCCGCAGGACCTTTGTAAAAGCTCTATCACATTTTCATAATCCTATCATGTGGTTTTTTCATGCTTCCTATAAGTAGGATTGAGGCGAAGCAGATTTTTAGAAGTATACTACCACTAGGGTTTGGGATCAAGAGTTGATCACGAATCAAGCAATCATTGAGACTTGCTGAACTTTTACTCTTCGCGCCTTCATTGTACCCCAGTCAAATTTTTGTCGTTTTTGATCTGCTGTTTAGGGGGTGGTGGGTGAGGTGAGTGACTGGTTTCCTTAAGGCGAAGTAGTTGACTACGCTCATATTCGCCCTTTGTATTTCTTCTTTGATGAAATTGCAGTGTTTCTCCTGACGAGTTTGGTTTTTCGATAGCCTTCCAGTTTCATTTCAAGTATGCGAGACTATACTGTTAACGATTCGTAATTCCTCGAGGCTTAGTCTCAAATCGGGATCTATGAGGTAACAGCCTTATGGCACCTTGTTGTTTTGCTGAAAAAGTCGAGACATATGTTGTTGTGCTTGCTACTCGCCAAACTTGATGTACCGAGGGATACCCATAATGTACTCCAGAAATTATAATGCTCGGCCTTGAGTTCAATAGATGGAATCCCCTCGGCGTGCCAGAGAATGAAAATTGGGTGAGAGGACCACCTGCCGACAGTGATCCGTGCTCACTGGAATTCCTGGCGTGCAGGGAATTAATAAGGGAAGAGAGTGATTGTAATCTCAAGGTGTACAAATTTCCATCTGGTAGTAGTATGCTCCTGTCATGCTGCTTTGATAGTGTTGTTCCTCTCCTTCATCGGTTATGCTCGTTGTGGTATGTGAATGGGTTGAGCGACTGTTCAAAAGGGCGGTGGTTCTTATGCTCTGATTGTCAACATTAGGTTTCATCAGTGTGACTTCAGCCACATCAGTAAGATTTTTCTTTATTTTGCTCATTTCTGCTTCAGATTTTACGTAATTGGACTAGAAGTGATCTTTCTGAATCTGGTCTAATCTCTTTGAAACCTTCCGATCTTGTGTGTTCTCAATTTCTTTTTCACTTTCATTGTTTTCATCATTTCATCTTAAGAGTAGCTGACTAGGTTTGCAAAAAATGGCTTATTGAACTTCCTTTCTGGAAGGATCAGTTAGAAAGTTCCCTGGCTATCGTTTGTCTTCTGTCACCAGACTTTGTTTGAGGTCTTCAAAAATGAGGAGCTGCTACTTTCTGTGATAAGACCTTGTTCTGAGTTGTTGTGCGCTGTAGCAAAAAAGATTGGCGATGTTGGTAATTGCATAAGTTGCAGGGTGGTCGATCACAGGAGATCGTTTTGTAATACGCTCTCAAACATTTGAAACATAGCTTATTTTGTGTGTGGTCGCATCTCTCTTCTCCTATGCTGGAATCGCGACACTCGAAAGCGCTATGATCCCTCCTGAAGCAAAATGGGTGTGATATTTGGTTAACATTTGTTTTGATTGGCTGTTTGTGTCTCTTGAAATTTTTTCTTGGGTAAAAGTTTGGCTGTGGTTGTGGGAGAACTGTTGATGGGAGATCAAGGCGTATTCGACTTGACTCGAAGTCTCTCACTATACTATGAGCTATGGTTTCTACTCTCACTATACTATGAGCTTTATCAGCTGCATGGGGGGGGGGGTGGGGCAAGTTCCACTCAGGCAGCGTCATGCTTTTGGAATTTGCGTTTTTGCGTTTTTGTGGAAAGAAGAATAGATACGTATCGATTGGGAAAACTGCGTTATTGCGTTTTTGTGGAAGTGAGGAAAGCGTAGAAGCCACGTGCGCGGCGCGTGTCATTTCACGCAGCTCATCATTCGCGAACAGTCGAACGGATGATGATGAGCAGTTTGTTCTTATTTTTTGAGTTCAGAAAGAGCTTATATACATTTGATATGCCATTTTCGTGCAGGGATATAGACATATTTCTGTTGAAAGTGCAGTTTCGCTCCAAAATCGAATGTCACACGGTTGTGCTGAGATGGATTGTCAATTACGATCTAGAACTGATTTGGAAAAAGCTTGCCACTTTCTTCCCTATGAATTTCTTATACAAAAGACAGACATCTTCGAAATCTGTTCAAGATCGTTATTGAAAATTCATCTTAGCACGGGTGTGTTGCAAGTATACCGATGATTACTGTGGGTCAGGACACCCATGAGTGGGGTTACTTCACGAGAGAATTGATTTACTACCTATTGACCTTGGCTACGTAGCAGGTCCACTCATGTCACGGATAAGCGTCGAAGAATAAAGGCAGATACTTGTAAAGGTGAATATGTAATAAAGATGGAAAACTTGTAATTGAAATAATTAAGTTAGGGCATCTTCAACTAGATACAAATTCTCACTGAAAGCAGAAACGATCTATGATGAAGGGGGGGGGGGCTAGTCTGTGACAGCCCGTATTAAACGTTTTAGTCTCACAAGGATCTTGATTTCGTCGTTATTACTCTCCACACAACACTGCTGACATGAACTCCAGGTACGCTGTTCGGAACACTTGCACGCCACCCAAAGACACACTACAGTGTGACAAGCAGACGAAAGTCACATATCAAAAACGAATGATTGAGAGCACGAAAGAGTGAACGAGAAGGGAAAAAACTATTGAAAAAGCGATGTATAAGAGCAATCTGTTCCTTCAGTGTAGAAAGTGCTTTGTCTTATCATCCACGTTAGCTGACGAAGGCATCGACACCTATCTTATCCATTTCCTCATTTCCACAAAAACGCAAAAACGCACCACAATTCCGCATTTCCACAAAAAGGCAAAAAAGCAAATTCCGCAAATCGATACGTATCTTATCCCTTTACGCATTTCCACAAAAACGCAAATTCCACGATTCCGCATTTCCACAAAACGGAAAAACGCAAATTCCACATTTTTCTTTCTCTAATCCTCTCGTCTCTTCGTGGCATGGGAATCGATACGTATCTAATGCTTTATCCGCATTTCCACAATTCCGCATTTCCACAAAAACGCAAAATAGTAGAAACGCAAATCGATACGTATCTATTCTTCGTTCCACAAAAAGGCAAAAACGCAAATTCTAAAAGTGTGAACGCTGCCTTACCGCCAGTGGTATCATAAACTGCTTTATCATAAACAATCAACTTTTGACAGCTCGAATCTTAATAGCATTTTGTGAAGGCAGGTCCAAGTCCGTGTTCAGGTGATTACGGGGTGATGGAAGTGTACTGCTCAAGGCGCAACATTTTTATATACAAGCTTCAAGTTCGCTTTCCTCCCTGATCGCAGTGTGGCAAACTTGCGAGCTCGATGTAGATTACCTGTCGATTGCATATGATGAAAAACGTCGATGTATGTGTCGTATTCATCGTCCGTTACGGGAATCTTCTATGTTTTGTGATGCTCGTCCTCTCAGACAACCTATTAAAGAAAAGAGGAATTTTGCTGTATTCGAATGGGCTATCTTCGCGTGAACAAGGTTTTTGTACCTCGACAAAAATGCTGGGAAACAAGATTTTCCGAGAAGACAAGCAAAAGTAGTCCCGCGAACAGTGCCCATAGAAGGAGTTGAGTCCTGTTATTTCTTGGAGGTCGTGCTGGTAATGAGTATTACCGACAATCATGGTGGATATAGTCGTACTCACGTGCGGTGTAACTGATCGAGTGCACTGTTATCTCTTTCTTACGCCCTTGAGTTATATAGGGGGTGCCAAGGGAACTCCAGCGGTGGTGGACCGAAAGTGATAGCAGCTGATAAGGGCTGATAAGAAGCCTCGGAAGGTGAATGTCACCTTATCCGTTTCTCCTTTCGCGTTGATCCAAGGGCGCTGACACTCACAGGTGTTGTGCAGTGTGGGGCGGGGACATTAATGGTGGGTGACCCGCACTGATAACGGTTGATAATATTCGATAAGAAGCGTAAAAAGGCTAGAATCATCAAATCCGTTTCGCTTTTCGCACTGATCCCGGAGCATTCATACTTACAGGTGTCTTGCGGTGCGGGACGGGGACATTGATGGTGAGTGATCCAGCTTGGTGACGGTTGATAAGATTTGATAACCAGCGAAAAAGGCTAGAGTCGTCGAATCGGTTTCGCTTTTCGCATTGATCCTGTCCCGAAGCGTTCATACTCACAGGTGTTTTGCGCAACGGGACGGGGACATTGATGGTGGGTGATCCAAATTGGAAATGGTTGATAAGATTTGATCAGGAGCATGAGAAGGCAATCGTCGTCAAATTCGTTTCGCCTTTCGCGTTGATCCAAGAGCGCTGACACTCATAGCGGTTCAGCAGATTGGGACGGGGACATTAATAGTAGGTGGTCCTAACTGATAATAGTCGACAAGATTCGATTAGGAGCGTGAAAAGAGAAATGTCACCAGGGCCGGTTCGCTTTTTGGTTAACAGTGGAATGCTCACATTTGCAGGTATTGTAGGGTACGGGGACCGTAATGGCACTGTTGGGTACAAGGGCCTCAAGATAACGGCTCACGGTGGCTGATAAGAACCGTTAGGAATTGAATGGAATGAAATTCTTCACATCGCTTACTACTATACCACCGCTTTAGCAGAAGCGTCTGATGCTCAGTGTAATTCGGTGGACATATTTTGTTCATATTTTGATATCATTGATCGATCTATCGACCGCTTAACTGCCTAGCGTTCCAAAAAATTGAGCATTTCTTTTGATACTGCGATCTACATTGATAACATGATACAACATATATCCTACTCTATATAATTCGCTAAGTATGTCTGTGTGTGTGTGTGTGTGTGTGTCCGTGTGTCTGTCTGTCACGAAATTCATATCTCGCGTCGCAGTAGAGCTGGGACCCTGAATTTTACAAGTGATATAGGGGGTGCCAAGGGAACCCCAGCGGTGGTGGACCGAAAGTGATAGCAGCTGATACACGCTGATAAGGAGCCTTAAAAGGCGAAAGTCACCAACGTCGTTTCGGCTTTCGGGTTGAACCTAGAGCGCTGATACTCTTGGGTGTTCTGCGGCGTGGGGCGGGAACATTAATGGTGGGTGACCCGCATTGATAACGGTTGATAAGATTTAATAAGGTGCATGAAAAGGCTAGAATCGTCGAATCAGTTTCGCTTTTCGCATCGGTCCTAGAGCGCTGACACTCATGGGTGTTTTGTCAATGACGGTGGATGATCGTCGTCGTCGGGGTCAATGACGGTGGATGATCCACCTTGATAACGATTGATAAGATCTGATAAGGAGCATGAGAAGGCGAATGTCGTCAAATTCGTTTCGCTTTCCTCATTGGTCCCGGAGCGTTCATACTCACAAGTGTATTGCGGGGTAAGAGGAGGTCAATGACGGTGGATGATCCACCTTGATAACGATTGATAAGATCTGTTAAGGAGCATGAGAAGGCGAATGTCGTCAAATTCGTTTCGCTTTCCTCATTGGTCCCGGAGCGTTCATACTCACAAGTGTATTGCGGGGTAAGAGGAGGTCAATGACAGTGGATGATCCACCTTGATAACGATTGATAAGATCTGATAAGGAGCATGAGAAGGCGAATGTCGTCAAATTCGTTTCGCTTTCCTCATTGGTCCCGGAGCGTTCATACTCACAAGTGTATTGCGGGGTAAGACGGGGTCAATGACGGTGGATGATCCACCTTGATAACGATTGATAAGATCTGATAAGGAGCATGAGAAGGCGAATGTCGTCAAATTCGTTTCGCTTTCCTCATTGGTCCCGGAGCGTTCATACTCACAAGTGTATTGCGGGGTAAGAGGAGGTCAATGACAGTGGATGGTCCACCTTGATAACGATTGATAAGACCTGATAAGGAGCATGAGAAGGCGAATGTCGTCAAATTCGTTTCGCTTTCCTCATTGGTCCCGGAGCGTTCATACTCACAAGTGTATGCGGGGTAAGAGGAGGTCAATGACAGTGGATGATCCACCTTGATAACGATTGATAAGATCTGATAAGGGGCATGAGAAGGCGAATGTCGTCAAATTTGTTTCGCTCTTCTTATTGGTCCCGGAGCGTTCATACTCACAAGTGTATTGCGGGGTAAGAGGAGGTCAATGACAGTGGATGATCCACCTTGATAACGATTGATAAGATCTGATAAGGAGCATGAGAAGGCGAATGTCGTCAAATTCGTTTCGCTTTCCTCATTGGTCCCGGAGCGTTCATACTCACAAGTGTATTGCGGGGTAAGACGGGGTCAATGACGGTGGATGATCCACCTTGATAACGATTGATAAGATCTGATAAGGAGCATGAGAAGGCGAATGTCGTCAAATTCGTTTCGCTTTCCTCATTGGTCCCGGAGCGTTCATACTCACAAGTGTATTGCGGGGTAAGAGGAGGTCAATGACAGTGGATGGTCCACCTTGATAACGATTGATAAGACCTGATAAGGAGCATGAGAAGGCGAATGTCGTCAAATTCGTTTCGCTTTCCTCATTGGTCCCGGAGCGTTCATACTCACAAGTGTATGCGGGGTAAGAGGAGGTCAATGACAGTGGATGATCCACCTTGATAACGATTGATAAGATCTGATAAGGGGCATGAGAAGGCGAATGTCGTCAAATTTGTTTCGCTCTTCTTATTGGTCCCGGAGCGTTCATACTCACAAGTGTATTGCGGGGTAAGACAGGGTCAATGACGGTGGATGATCCACCTTGATAACGATTGATAAGATCTGATAAGGAGCATGAGAAGGCGAATGTCGTCAAATTCGTTTCGCTTTCCTCATTGGTCCCGGAGCGTTCATACTCACAAGTGTATTGCGGGGTAAGAGGAGGTCAATGACAGTGGATGATCCACCTTGATAACGATTGATAAGATCTGATAAGGGGCATGAGAAGGCGAATGTCGTCAAATTCGTTTCGCTCTTCTTATTGGTCCCGGAGCGTTCATAATCACAAGTGTTTTGCGGGGTAAGACGGGGTCAATAACGGTGGATGGTCCAGCTCGATAACGGCTGATGAGATTTGATAAGGACCAGAGAAGGCGAATGTCGCCAAAATCGTTTCGGCTTTCGGGTTGAACCTAGAGCGCTGATACTCTTGGGTGTTCTGCGGCGTGGGGCGGGAACATTAATGGTGGGTGACCCGCATTGATAACGGTTGATAAGATTTAATAAGGTGCATGAAAAGGCTAGAATCGTCGAATCAGTTTCGCTTTTCGCATCGGTCCTAGAGCGCTGACACTCATGGGTGTTTTGCAGGTTTGGCCAAGGACATAATGGTGGGTGATCCAAATTGATAACGGTTGCTAAGATTGAGCGTAAAAAGGGTAGAGTCGTCGAATTTGTTTCGCTTTCCTCATTGGTCCCGGAGCGTTCATACTCACAAGTGTATTGCGGGGTAAGACGGGGTCAATGACGGTGGATGATCCACCTTGATAACGATTGATAAGATCTGATAAGGAGCATGAGAAGGCGAATGTCGTCAAATTCGTTTCGCTTTCCTCATTGGTCCCGGAGCGTTCATACTCACAAGTGTATTGCGGGGTAAGAGGAGGTCAATGACAGTGGATGA
Organism: Trichostrongylus colubriformis; assembly: GCA_963978905.1. Classification (NCBI taxonomy): domain Eukaryota; kingdom Metazoa; phylum Nematoda; class Chromadorea; order Rhabditida; family Trichostrongylidae; genus Trichostrongylus; species Trichostrongylus colubriformis. The sequence continues at coordinate 15,984,379 of OZ022258.1, read as the reverse complement.
TCCACCTTGATAACGATTGATAAGATCTGATAAGGAGCATGAGAAGGCGAATGTCGTCAAATTCGTTTCGCTTTCCTCATTGGTCCCGGAGCGTTCATACTCACAAGTGTATGCGGGGTAAGAGGAGGTCAATGACAGTGGATGATCCACCTTGATAACGATTGATACGATCTGATAAGGGGCATGAGAAGGCGAATGTCGTCAAATTCGTTTCGCTCTTCTTATTGGTCCCGGAGCGTTCATACTCACAAGTGTATTGCGGGGTAAGACGGGGTCAATGACGGTGGATGATCCACCTTGATAACGATTGATAAGATCTGATAAGGAGCATGAGAAGGCGAATGTCGTCAAATTCGTTTCGCTTTCCTCATTGGTCCCGGAGCGTTCATACTCACAAGTGTTTTGCGGGGTAAGACGGGGTCAGTAACGGTGGATGGTCCAGCTTGATAACGATTGATAAGATTTGATAAGGATCAGAGAAGGCGAATGTCGCCAAACTCGTTTCGCCTTTCGCGTTGATCCAAGAGCGCTGACACTAATCGGTGTTTAGCAGAGTGGGATGGGGACATTCATAAGTGGGTGACCCAAACTGATAATGGTTGATAAGGTTCGATTAGGAGCGTGAGAAGGAAAATGCCACCAAGGCCGGTACGATTTCGCGGCTAAAAGTGGACATCCGCAGGTATTGCAGGGTAGGGGGACCTCAATGGTATTGTTGGGTACAGGGGCCTCAGTGAAATTGATAACGACTTACAGAGGCTGATAAAAACCGTTAGGAATTGGATGAGATTAAACCCTTACATCGCTTGATGCTACTATGCGACCGCTTTAGCAAAAGGGTCTGATGCTCACTGCCATTGGGTGAACATATTTTGTTTATGTTCTGATATCACGAGCCGATGTATCGACGGCTGAATTGCCTAGCGTTCCAAAAAATGGTGCATTTCTCTTGATACTGCGATCTACATTGATAACCATGATGTAACCTATATTTGTGATAACAAAGTAAACCTTCCGCTCTGAATCATTTCTAATGCGTTACTGGCAGCAACACTGAGTACCGACCGCTAAACTGCGCAAACCACCAGGTAGTGAAGCATGTTTACGAAAACGATATACGTCGATAATTGGAATTTGCATCTATTATCGATGTGTAGGAATTAGATGCTCAGCAAATGAACAAATTGTTTCCAATCGATGCAACCGAATATAAAACTATCGATGTCTGAACTATTCAGACTCCCAATGATGACCCAAACCAGTTGGCTCGCGCACACTACTGCTCGTGATTCGTGTCCATGACGTGTAAAACGGGTTCGATGCAAAGCGACTGAAGTATGATTACACCGAAGTGCTTTTTTTATCCATCTTCTCTGCTTTTATCTAAACATCTCTGCTTTTATCCAAATAAATAAATCGGCTGAAAGCTGAGGAAAGAAGTTTCCACTTAACTCCATACACATTTTGGTCGTGCCGATCAAACCCATTTTGCACAGCATCGCCATGAATCGCGCGCAGTAGTATGCGCCAGCCAGCTGGTTTGTAATAGCAAAACAAGCGTTTCACTCGGAATCATTTTCTAATGCGATACTGGCAGCAACACTGGGTATCGACCATTAGACTATGTAAAATTCCGAATAGTGAAGTATGTTTACGAAAACGATATACGCCGATAAGCGGGATATGCATCTACCATTGATTGATGTGTAGGAATTAGATGCTTAGCAAGTGAACAAATCGCGACCAATCGATGCAGTCGAATACAAAACTATCGATCTCTAAACGATCCAGTTTCCCGATGATGACCGAAACCAGTTGGCTTGCGCACACTACTGCGTACGATTCGTGTCGATGACGTGCAGTCGGGTTCGATGCAAAGCGACTGAAGTATATCAATACCGAAACGCTTTTTATCACGCCATCTTCTCTGTTTTTTTCCAATTCAATAGCTCAGCTGAAAAAGAGGAAAGGAAATTTCTCTTCGATTCCATACACAACTGTGGTCGAGCCGATAAACCCATTTTGAACAACATCGCCATGAATCGCGCGCAGTATGTGCGCCCGCCAACTGGTGAAAGTACTCGGTTGTCGGTGGAACAGTGCTGGTTGGACTAAGCGACCAAATGGGTGATTGAGTAAGTGAAAACGATTGAAATCTTTTCAACAAGTCATGGTCGGCTCAATGAGCTATCACGATGAGCGCAGAGGGCCAAAAACGAATAGTGGACCTGACCATAGTGGGGTGCTGTCGCAAAACTCTGATCACTGTGACTAATAGATGACACCACTGTATGTGCGGATAAGTGTGATTCCAACAAAGTCATAAGCTATCCCTGCTAAACCACAGCTGAGCTACCTTTCATGTTATCATATGCGCAGTTCGCAGCTCACCAGTGTGATGCGCGAGGTACATCGCGTCGCTAAAACTGGTAGTATCATATGTTGTTATAAAATTTCCTTGATTACTGCCTTCAAACAGTAGGGGACCGTGGTAAGGGTAACATGGGTAGTGAGGAGCTCCCATAATGTGTGATCTACATGAAAACTAGGGGTTCAGCAACACCATATGCGACGTATTCCCAAGTGAGATGCAAACCCATGAGATTCGAAGGAGGCACTGTTTCTGACACCGCTCCACCTTTCTCAATATGCTCCGCGTCCTAGGGTCGACTTTTGCGAGCGGTGACTGGGGTCTGGTGTAACGGATATAGTAGTAGCAGAGCAGTTCTCTCGTATTAGGTTGAACCATAATTTCTGTTACATTTTGACGAAAAATTTCAAATTTATTTTTCTTAATTTGTGTCTAACTTCAGTCAACAAAATGTGTACCATTATAATCAACAATATAATGCCAGCGAATAGGGAGATGACAGATGCCTTGCTTACTGAAGTCTGGGGATTTCTGATTGAAGAAAGTCTGGAGGTCGATTTTGAGATCATCCTCATCATTGAACTGCCGTCCGTCGGGGAAGTGGGTCAGAGATAGGAATAGGTGGTAGTCAGTTGGGGCCATGCCCGGAGATTACGGTGGACGGGGGAGCTTCGTTTAACCAAGGTCCTGGATCTTTTGACACGCCAACTTTGCCACATGTGGGTGAGCGTTGTCGTGGAGGAAGAAGTCTTGGTCCATTTTTCCGGCAAGTTTTGCCGCTCCGGTGCCCAAATACCTGCAGTAGAGATCGGCAGTGGCTGTCGTGTTGAATGGTAACAGCTTCCTATTTTTTTGAAAATTTTCAAAAAAAAAAAAGATTTTTCTCAATGCAGTTTTTTGAAATTTTTCCTGTTCCAATTTGAGCCGATCGAGCCATCGGGCTGCCGCCATATGAGAGACAGTACCTGGGTCCATCGACTGGTTAATTTTGTTAGTAGCCTCGCATGCTGAGGAACCTAGGCGGTGTTCGTAAATTTCGCACCTTTCGCGATATTGCCGTAAATTCACTGCTAGTTGAAGCCATAGAGAATATAAATGTGTTAATCAGTAGTCCTTTTCACTCGCTTTATATACCCCCCACTACCAAATGTTCCAGAAGCTTCCACAGTTTTCCACAAGAAAATAAAAAGTGTAACAGAAATTATGGTTCAACCTAATATTATTGCGCGTCGATCGGAATCAGTCGTGTTGTTTGATGTGTCGGCTTTTGAGGTTAACACACAGGTACGAATCAAAAGCGTGAATGGATGATACGACCGAATTGATCAGACCACTGCTTTTGAAGCATGCGGGTAGCAATCATAACAATTCCCTAGATTCGAACTAAATTTTCCGGTTTATGTTGAAAAAAGCGCCGAATTTAGTCAAACTGCAGTCCTTGTGTTTATAAGTAGTGAGCAATAGGAAAAAAAGACCTCCACACCACAGATAAGAAAATAGGGCTGAAATGGCTAATGCAGTCAATTAGAGCTCAACTCTTTTTATTTTCTGCTACATCGTCGGGAGTTTCTCTGAATTGCTATTCACAAGAAGAGTATGAAAAGCTTGAATCGAAAATCGGTTTCTCTGATATTCTCATAAAGTTAAAATCAAGAACTAAGGTTAGGATCAGAGGATAGATTGGAGATCGAAGATAGTGTAACACGCTTCTTATATTGAATGACCACGGCGATTTGGATACCCTCGCTATACATGTTTGTCTTTCTTGAAGTGACGATAATTATAAGATGTACACTTCAAGAGATATTCGCTTTCTGACAAATCGCAACATCGAAACTCGTCCGGGTGACGATCTACACTTTCACATTATCTTCTTCCTTTCTTCTGCAACCTTATCTCGTTTCAAAACAGTTTCGCCCTTTCGGACGTCAGATTCTTCTCTGAGCTTTTCCCGCTTTTTCTCTGGCTTTTTCTTCGTTCTCATACCACATTTTAAGTCATCTGCTGCCCAATCATCGAGAAACTGACTTTTTTCAGATTCCACTCGGTCGTCATTATCGAGAAGGTGGCACAACTTATTATTGCTATTATAATTACGGTAGAAAAGGATACGAACTCGAAGCAAGAGGTTACGGATAGTTTCTTGTGCATTAAATATTTCCCGTTGCATTTACAGTTGCAAAACTTTCCCAAATCCTAAAGACCTGAAAGTGACTGTGACCAGGATCTTCAAAAGATTTCCGATTTTTCAAACCTTGCCATTCTGGGAAAAAAGGACCGAAAAGGAAGCGATGCGATGCACACTCCGTCACAGCCTCTGGTAAAGGTTGTCAGCCTAGATGACGTGACCTTTCATTTAGCTGAACCAACTCAAAAATATGGAGCTCTACCTACCATAGCCAAAGTCGATGGGCTTTTATGTGATCCATACTGCACGCAATACAGTTGAAGCGTCGAGCCCACGAGAAATTATGAAAAACGACATATAATGGGTTTCAGAATTAGTACAATAACATCCTACTATATATAATTAGTATGTCTGTCTGTGTGTGTGTCTGCCCGTCTGTCACGAAATTCATATCTCGCGTCGCAACAAAGCTGGGACGCTGAATTTTACAAGTGATATAGGGAGTGCCAAGGGAACCCCAGCGGTGGTGGAACGAAAGTGATAGCAACTGATAAGGGCTGATAAGGAGCCTCGGAAGATAAATGTCACTAAATCAGTTTCGCTTTTCGTATTAGTCCCGGAGCGTTCATACTCACAAGTGTTTTGCGGGCTGGAACGGGGACATTAATGGTGGGTGACCCGCACTGATAACGGTTGGTAAGATTCGATAAGGAGCGTAAAAAGGCTAGAGTCGTCGAATCCGTCACGCTTTTCGCATTGGTCCCAGGACGTTCATACCCACAAGTGTTTTGCGTAGTGGGACGGGTACATTAATGGTGGGTGATCCAGCTTGATAACGGTTGATAAGATTTGGTAAGGAGCATAAAAAGGCCAGAGTCGTCGAATCCGTTTCGCTTTTCTCATTGGTCCCGGAGCGTTCATACACACAGGTGTTTTGCGGGCTAGGACGGGGACATTGACGGTGGGTGACGGTGGGTAACCCGCACTGATAACTGTTGATAAGATTTGATGAGGAGCATAAGAAGGCTAATGTCACCAAATTTGTTTCGTCTTTCGCGTTGATCCAAGAGCGCTGACACTCATGGGTGTTTAGCAGAGTGGGACGGGTACATTAATATGGGTGATCCAAACTGATAATGGTTGATAAGATTCGATTAGGAGCGTGAGAAGGGAAAATGTCACCGAGGCCGGTACGCTTTGTGAGCTAACTGTGGGCTATTCACATTCGCAGGTATTGTAGAGTGCAGGGACCTCAATGGTAATGTTGGGTACAGGGGCCTCAGTGAAACTGATAACGGTTTATAGAGGTGAAACTGATAACGGTTTATAGAGGCAGATAAGAACCGTTAGGATTGGATGGGATGAAAGCCTTTACATAGCTCGATACTACTGTACGACCGCTTCAGCAAAAGCGCCTGATGCTCAGTGCCATTGGGTGAATATATTTTGTTTTGATAATACTTGCCGATGTATCGACCTCTGAATTGCCTAGCGTTCCAAAAAATGGTGCATTTCTCTTGATACTGCGATCTACATTGATAACCATGATGCAACCTATATTTGTGATAGCAAAGCAAGCGATTCAGTCGGAATCACTTTCTAATGCGGTTCTGGCAGACACTGAGTATCGAGCGCTAACTATGCAAAATTCTAAGTGGTGAACCATGCTTACGAAAACGATATAGGTCGATGATCGGGATTTGGATTTACTATCAATGTGTAGGAATTAGATGCTCAGCAAATGAACACATTGTTACCAATCGCTGCAGTCGAATACAAAACTATCGATGTTTAAACTATTCAAACTTCCAATGATGACCTAAACCAGCTGGCTCGCGCACACTATTGCGCGCGATTCGTGTCGATGACGTGCAAAACGGGTTCGATGCAAAGCAACTGAAGTATGATAACACCGAAATGCTTTTTTATCACGCCATCTTCTCTGCTTTTATCCAAATAAATACCTCAGCTGAAAGCTGGGGAAAGGAAGTTTCCACTCAACTCCATACACAACTGAGGTCGTGCCGATCAAACCCATTTTGCATAGCATCGCCATGAATCGCGCGCAGTAGTGTGCGCCCGCCAGCTGGTACAAAAATAACATCCGAAATAACAAAATAATTCCGAAATAACATACATGCAAAGTTCCGTTCTGGCACTATGTGTGGGAATGTTTCCAATAGAGCTTCTTACAGTTTGTAGGACTACACTAGAGGCAATAGTTTCCAAATATAAATGCAAATACTAATATAAGCACAACACGAAAGCTTAAGGCTCTGTCAGGATCTCTCTTACCCACCATTCAAGCTGAACCTGAAGTATGCAGACCATAAAGACTGTGGAAGCTAGCGATGCAAAACACGAGAGAAAATAACTGTAAACACATAGACACATAGACAGAGAAAAATTGGTAACCGTCACAAGCTAATAGCGATACAAGTATCTGCAAATGGGTTTGACCTATTTCGAAGTTCAACCCCTTCATTGGACTTGATTGGACAAACAAGGGATAATGATTTGCGAGATTTACTCATCAGAGATCGCCTCGGCGATAACGGAGAAAACAGACGTATCACTGTGAAAGATCCAGTCTTCAATATTTCCAAACTCCTTTCGGAATTTCATAGCAGCATAGATAAATGCATCATTGATTAATGAGGCCTCAGGCTCCTTTCACAGTGCCTATTAGCTCCAATGACTTCATACTGGATGTTGGGTGAGAGCGAAAAATTGCTGGAGGCATCGCTGTACAATATGAGAGCCATTAAGTACACAGTGCGCTGACAATGCACAGCGGCACATGGTCGTTTCTATTCCCTTGTCCGAGTCCACGTTGCGATACAATTGTCTCAAGCCCACAAAGTCACACCCTATAACCAGAATTTGGTCAACTAAAGTCATTCAGTAAATAATTTTTCGACCTTCTCACTGCATCCTACTCGGCTGAGATACCCTTTCATGAAGTAGCAGTTGCCCTCAAATTACTAAAAAAACGAGTTTGTAAACGTCGACCAAAATCGTGGTTATGGTTCAAGAGCATAGTCACGATTCAGTATTGGGAATGTCTCAAAAGAGAACCAGCCTAAAGATTAGAGCTCAACGCCAACGCTCAGGCAGCTTGTCGACTTCCTCCTCCCAAAAGAATGGGGGCTGGGACTTGAGGAAGTCGTCGAGTGCCTTCCTGAACTGATCTTCCGCTTCGAACATTTCCGTCAACGGAGCGCTACAGATGGCTGAACAGCTGATAGTCGGAGAATATCGCTGTAGATATCCAAAAGCTTAGTATAAGTCTCCTTGGTACTGGAGCCCGAATCAAAATACAAAAGCAGGCAGTGGTGCAGGTAATTTTTGTCACAGTGGTGAATATGCAGAAATGCAGCATTCAAATGCAGCGTGGGGGAGCGCTAGCTTTCGTAGTGACAAAGTAACAAAGACGTGGCGGGGAACTTACGCATCAACCTAATATTACAAGGTCGTGTGGAGCCGGGTGCATCAAAGCCGTCGCTCTATTCCCTCAAGCCTCATAGCTCGGCTTTTACGGCAGAGCGGAGTTCTTTGAATTTCCGGAGTTTATTGTACCGATTGCGATGAGTTACTATCTTCAAAAAAGTGGTCCTTGGAGGAATGTCTATCTGCATTGGAGCTGGATAGCTTCAACTGGTACTCTTCCGCTTCTTGGTGGTCATAGAACTACAGCAGATTTCTCCCTTCCTTCTGAAAATCTCTGTAAAAACACTTATCACTCTAAAAAACAGTGTCAAATGTCAATCTCTCGCATAGTAATGAGTGTTCTTGATACTGCTTCTACACAAAGGCTCGTGACTAATACGTTGACGACGTTTTCGTTTTGACGACGACTACGTTGTCCAACAGCTGATCTGCCCCATGAAACGATTTTGGTCAATGCTGTTCGACAGCACTGAAAGTTAGCCAAATCATAAAAAATCGTTATTTCTTGTTTTGGGTGATTATTTCAGATTTTTATCATTCTGAGCCTGGTTCGCGTATGGTCTGTACATTAATATGTATACATAGTACTGAGTTCAGTTGTATACTATCTAAACTAATTGAACTACAAACACTAACAGGGAGGGCTTTTTGGCCACCGTGGCCCTTCAAGACAAGTCGTACTTGTTCTTAGGTAGTTTCAAACGGGGATCTCAAATCTGCCCTCCAAATCTGCCAAACGATTTTGAGAAGGAAGTTACGGGGGCCTGAAAGATACGGCTCTGGCGCAGGCGCTGGTCATATGTAACTCGAGAAGACATGTCGTGGGTGTTCCAGTGGTGCGACTGGTAAGATGTCGGGCTACAAAATGAGGCACTAGAGTTCGGATCCCTGATGCTTTTGCTAGCTTCCCTTTTGCTTTGAGTGTTTTCCAAATGATTGCAAAACGCTTCTACGCGTTTAAGCAGCCTGCGCCCTCCACTGATGAGTAATATGGAAAGATTAGTTCTTTTCTGGATTATTAAACATTTTGCCAATCTTTTTTACCCGCTCAGGCTCCCTGGTCACGGTATTCTGCGATTGAGGGGAGTCAGGCGTTGTTGCATAAAACGACTATGATGTTACGCTCAGGGGCTCGAATTACCCCTCTGTGCAAATTTTCAGCCAAATCGAAATCTTGGCTAAACTTCGGAAATTAGAGGTGTCGGGAGATAAGTGGCAGTTTTTGGATTTCTTTCTACGAAAAATCGTGCAACCTGAACAGGGATGACCCAGACATATCTGTTACAGATGCTCATGAAAAAAAATATACGTAACAAGCTTCAAATAAGGGCATTTTCTCGGTAAGGATCAACGACTTCTCCTTCGTTGGATGGGTTTCCAGCTCATGAAATTTTCCGAAGTTCGGTCAAATTCTCAAGTTGGCTAAAAAACTGTCCAGTGTGGTAGTTTGATCTCCTAATAACGAGAATCGCACTGATTTGCGCGAAAACTTCTGGCTCGCGCGCCAAGACTTCCAAATGTACTGTGTGATAGTGCCCGTTATTCAGAAAAAGCTCCATAACTCTATTCACAGAATCGTTTAGCAGATTTGGAGGGCAGAACTGAGATCTCCGTTTGAAACTACATCGAAAAATATACGACTCATCTCAAATGGCCACGGTGACCCGGGCGAAATTTACCGATTATAAGCAATCTGAAAGCATTCAAGGTAAAACTTATTGCGTTCGTAACATTTCGTCCTGGGTTCCCTTGATAAATGGATAATTTTTCGATAACAAGATATTAATAAATTTCTTCGTAAACATTCAGCGTTGTCAATCTCTCCATTTCCTTTGTAGCCCGATTTACTACACGATCTTGTTTATTCAGTCCCCAGATTGGGAAACAAGTCAAACTCTGTCTAGAAGGATAGTCTTGGCCACTACAGACCTGCGCTCGTCGCGCGAGGAATGTGCGCCTTCCCCCGTGTGACGGCAACGTGAAAGCGTGTTGATTGGTTTACTACTGATTTCATGATCTGGGTTGTGTAACTGGTCTAGTCATGTCAAAGATAAATGTCAAAGAAATAAAGGCATTTATTTTTGAAAGTGACCATGTAATAAAGTTGGATTAATACAGTAGCGCTCAAAAGTATTCGGCGAAATGGTCTTTCACTTGGGTTTTTCACTTGTAACTTTTTTGCAACTGGACCGATCTAATAGAAATTTTGGTATGTTGTACTTGGAGACACTGCATACTTAATATACTATTTTGGCGCTGAACGGTGTAGGTTACGTGGTTATATGAAATTTTTTAATTTTGGCATGCCATCGCTATGCCGTCCCGCTGTGCCGCTGCCATCAAAAGTCGTGGTCTTTCTACAGAATATTAATGTTCACTGAGGCTTGCTCGTTTTGCTTTTGTAAAGAAAGCCGTTTTTCTTGAACAAGCCTTTAACCTTATTTGGGTGGTCTTGTAGTAAATTCTACTAAAAAATCATGAAAAGTGGCAAGCGGCACTCAAGTAAAGGGAAATGTTGACAATAGGTTCAGGCACCACATATTAAAATTTTGTCAAATTTGGACAAGTAGAAAAGAAGTTATAACAAAAAGTGTTCGGTCGAATACTTTTGAGCGCTACTGTATAATATGAGTGGTTAAGTTGTAATAGCTCCCATTAACTACGGATTCCAAGTGAAAGCAATTAGATCTATAACAAAAAGGTGAGAGTTAGTCACCGTAAGATACCGTATAACAAAATGTAGTCTGATGAGGATGTTAATTTAGTATTTTTCATAGTGAATTGCCCGCCACGTGACACTGGTGACCTGACCTCTCGGAACACTTGTCGGAAGGTTGCACGTCACCAGCAGTTTGGGTGCCTCACTAACTCAGACAAGTTTACAAGGTAGCAGTATGAGCGCCCTAGAATCTTTGTGTACTTCTTGGTCGAAAAAGCCTCTGCGAGTCATCATAACTGAAGGTGAAAGATGGGTACACTATGTTAATCATAAGAAGAGGTAAAACTAGCGAAAGGTAATGGAGAATAGTCCTTACGTATAGCAGTAGCTGGATTTTAGCTGAACCATCTGCTCTAAATTTCCACAAGAATGCTAGAATCAAAAAGTACTGAGGGAAAAGTGCACGACTACTGATGGAGCTAAGCAATTGCAGGAACTGCCTGCCAACACCTTTCTCCTTTCCGCATTGCAAATAATTTGCTTATGCACATAACTGTGTGTCCTAAACTGTAGGAAATAACTTGTAGGAAAAGAGAGAGAGCAGAAAAATAAAAAAGTGCCGATCTGTGGGTTCATTCTTCCAGCGCACGGACTCCTAGTACATACTGTGAGCGGTAGCATGCTAAATTTGCGTTTCATGCAAATGTTTTGTCTCTGTTTTACCATGGGTTCACAGTGAAATTCTTAAATGGTGGTTCTTCGTCAGGACATTTAGGTCAGGCAGTGGGGGGTGGTGCTTTGGAAACTTCTTCGAGGGATCCTCAGCACCAACGCACGCACTCACTGGGATATTTTAGAGTGATGAGTCAATGTCTAAAATGAAATGTCGTCAATCGATTATCACATTTTGCATTGGGAAGCAGAGCTTGAACTGACGACCGTTTAATTTGGGAGGAAGGCTAGGCACAGACATCCTCCGCAATGAATGCATCTACTGGGAATGGTACCTTCCATAACATTTTCCTAAACGCTGAATTTTACTCTGGTGGAGGGTCTGTAGGATAAGTGCCTAGAAATTTTGTTTTACTCATTACTTACCGACCAGAAACGCTCACAAGGCTTCACAATTCCGAAAATGCCCGTTCTGTAAGTGAATGACATGCTAAAATCAATTTAGACACTCCAGGACAGTCTGGATCAACGAAGTCGGCTTGTGCTGCGTACCTTATACTGATTAGAGGTAGGGATGGAGAAGAACCACAACCTGCGTCTGCATCGAAAAATCAATCCTCCTCAACATCAACATGAGCCCAACGCGCAGCTGGCCTTTTATCGAAACCTATCATCGCACTTTTGCACGCATATAATATGGCTTGGTCTTCGTAACTTCACTCCCAGAATCGTTAAGAAGGTTCTGAAGGCAGACTAACAATGAGTTATACGTCCGGGGCTGTATAAGCAGGGTCGAACGTGGCTTCGAGGAGAACTTCCGAAAAATACGCCCCCCTTCCCCCTCCCCCTTCATCAAGTTACGCTATTTGTGTGGTTTCTACTTTCACTTCAAATGGTCATAAATTCCTCCAAACTTAACCTTATGATGGTCTCGTTGTCTGGGGTTCTGCGAAGTTGCTGCTTTCGAATGGCTACCTGAACAGCACCATATTTCCAAAATAAAGGAATTCTTTGAAGGAAGCCACTCGAGGAAAATTTTGAAAAATTTCGAAGTGTTTCACTTTAAATGGTCGAAACTTACTTCATACTCAACCATATGAGTGCGGTCTCGTTGTCTGCGGTCTGCGATGTTGCCGCTTTCCGAATACTTTTTGAACTATACAATAACTTCGAAGAGAAAGAAGTTATTTTTGAGAGGGGCCAGTCGAGCAAAAATTTTTATCTTCGAAGAAATTATGAGATCTTTCCATGACTTTGAAAAAAAAAGATTCATTGCGTCTGTTACGCCTCCAGTACGCATGTTCCGCTCTCAGAAGACCAACGAGAGGTTGGCCTCGGCTGGCCTCGTTGCGGACTGCGCCATGCATGAGAATTTCCTTCCCATACTCAGTAAATGCAAGCGCTTTTCCTGTCTGCATAGTGGCTCGCCAGCACCAGATCAAGTACTTGCAATCGCAGTAGAATAAGAAAGAAGTCTGCATAGGATGATTTTTTGCTCTCATCAAATAGTTTTTATAGTATTAATTTTACGGTGATATCCGTGGATAGCTATCGCTTCCCACGGTTAGTCGGTGAATTTCGGAGGTGTCTCTACACGTGGGCTCGGTGTCAGCGAACCAATGAAAGTGTTATTGGCATTGGCTGGCTTCGTTGTGGACCGTGCATGAGGTTTCCATCGTGGTCAAGTTAAACTGGTTTAGGGGTCGAACCCAGTTAGTCACATTTATCACATCTCCCCTTCACACTTTGGACCCTCAGCCTCAGAAATTGCGTTGATCAGTGCCTACCTCAGCAACTACGACCCTCCTCCCTTCCCTGTCGAGTAATCCTCGACGGGGGCTTGACCATAAGTTTAGGGCAATAAATTCTTCATTTGAAAGCCACTATGACTTCGTGGAAGCCTTTTTTGTCCCTGCAAAACTCAGATTTTTCTTCGTTCCTCTGAATGTGGCAGAAGAGATTACTTCTGCTACGGATTCAGAAATGTAACGTACTTTGAATTATCTATTGGTGCTGGTGAGCGGTGTTAAAGAAGTGTCGTTCGACAAGTATTCGAGTTTCCTTCTGCTCAAATTCTGAGAAAGCCAAGGTTTACAAGGATCATCCCCAAGGCAAATTCCATCGTAGTATGGAGTTGGTGATCGTTTTCAATAATGAAATATTGTGTTATAAGGGAAGTTCCGGCCGGTTATTCGCGTTCACAAAATAAATCCTAATATCGGAGCGCGTTAACTTGAATCAGCTCTCATATTGTGCTTTTTAGATAGACAAAATGTTGCTCATTCAGACTATATGTTTTATTTGGAATACCACAAAGTTTTCGAATTATAAGGGAAATTTTAAAGTGCTGCGAAAATGGCAATTTTTAATAGATGACATCACTTTACGAGTTCTTGGTTGGGCCGAGTTCAGCGAAGGTGACCACAAATGTGAGTGCTGCAAGGGGAGGGTGTTAAGCACTGGAATGAACACTTTGTCCTTGGTTTCAGAAGTGCAGAAATGAGAACGAGTCGCTTGAATTTCCAGTTGATCAAATCGTTTTAACTAGAACGGCGGAAAGCGATGAGCGCCCATATTTGCAGGGGATATCCACAATATTCGCCCTCACCACACAGACTTTCTTGACCACCTCAAGTAGCCTTGATTTGGGAACACCCGAAAAATGGGTGCCACGCAACCCCTCGGAGCAGCCAGACCCGAGCGCATTTTTCTAAAATCCTCTTCTAGTGATTGAAGCAGTTGCAAGATAAAGCCTTTACTCGTGCATCATATTCATCATAACTAGCGCCAACTAAGCTCCACTTTCCCAAACATCTGGACAGCTCCTCCAGTAGCAGTGTGTTCGGAAAAAACGGTGATTTGGATAGTCGACTTTTTTCACTTCGCGCAACATAAGTCATCAGCCCTCCATTAAATTGAGATGTGTACGTATGTTTAAAGACAGCATTAGGGTTAATGTGGTAATGGAGAAATCCTCACAGGAAGTCACTCACATGGTAGTCCTTGGCCTAAGAAGGCTAACTGTGGCGAAATCCCGGTGAAAAAGCGCCCCTCCGAGCTGTAGAAAAAGCCGCAACCGCGCAACTGTCCCGCCTCTTGATAACGATCCCGCCTCCCGATGACGTAATTCCCGATTGACTGGGATGGGAGCGGCCAAGGAGATGCGGCAGGATCAAAGGTTTTGCGGCGCGCTTTCGCAGTTTTAGCTTGAAAAAACTCCAAAAATTAGATGTTGTCGTATTTCCAAGCATTCCACTGTGTTTACTTGGCAACATGCCAATGGAAAACTAGATCAGACTACTCCCCTTTTAACGGACAGGTCGTCCGCGTCGAGAATCAACAGTGGAAAGGGGGTCCTATTTTTCGGGTTTTTTGGCCAATCCGTTGTTTCCTCACGGTCCTGTTACTAGGCATCTCGACTTTCACATTCACTACTTTTTTTGCTTTTCGCCCCCAATGCGTTTCCCCTAATGCTGCCTTCAATGAGAAAAGGTACAGTCTGAGCCGAGTTATGATCTCCCGGGGTTGAAATTGCAAAAACCGGCCGAAACTTTCCCTACAACCTAGTAAGGGGTGCAGCCAGAAAGTGAAGAAAAATGTAAAAAACCGTTAACACGCTGACGACGACAGCGCTTTCACTTGACGGACGGGCGAAGCCTGTTTCGCGCGTGACGAACGCCAGTAGACAGTGACCGTAACTGTCCTATTGCACATATTTAGTTTTGTTTTCGCATTCCGATGAAAAGCAGATAAGTGTGAACATTAATTCTGGAACACACCAGCAGCTAGAAGGAAAGAACTGTACTGAAGAATGTCCATTCAAATTCCGACACTTGCCAGCATAATGTATAGAACCTTGACAAGAAACGTTTATTTGAGTGTAATTCGAACGGTCACAATCTGGTCACTGAGTGAACGCCACTCGATCCCTCCGACACAGCATTTTCTATTTCTATTTTCTGTAGTTTTGTAATGGCACTTCGATGATTGTTGATAGGTTACAATCAGAGTGAGAGCCTTTGAGTGACTAGACCCCAGGTCAAGGTCATTATGATAAGAAAACCCCAAAATAATCGTTAGAGCAACTAAAATCACTAATTCCATATGTTTCGGCTAACCTCCACTGCAGCCGGTCAGCAGTAGCCAACGTCCTCCCACGGTGCAGAAAGGCTGTCGGACAGTGTTCACCGGTATGTCATGGAGATGTTAAAACATTTTAATCGGGGTTCTAATAACCGCCTTTAAAATGCGCTACTGTTCGCTCGCATACTCCTTATACGAGTTTATACAAGGAGTCTGCGAGCGAACATGTAGCAAAGACAATGGGGAAAAGAGGCAAGCGATAGGGATGCAGACCACGTAGTTGCCACCGCTTCTACCAACTACACCAACAGGTGTGGTTTGTAGTTAGATCACCGTTTTAACATCCTCAGCGCCCGCAAGTCCAACACTTAGCAAAAGTGTAAGGTCCCCAGTTACATACCGATCTCACTGAGAGTGTTGAATTTCTCTATTTATTGCGGGGTGTGTTCACAAATACTGAGAGTGCGATATGGACAGAGGGATTACCGACACACTTCGTGTCACCAAAGCCCTCGAAGTATTCACAAAGGGTACACTGGTACCGAACTTATATACACGAGGGTTAACTACGTCCCTTTCACTAACGAAACAACGAATTCATGTTATTATCGATCTCACCTGAAGGAAAGTTCGCGGTAATCCGAAAATCACGCCATGAATTACACTAAGTATAGAATGTTCATAACATATGTCAATGTGAAAAACATACATATTCACGTTGAAAAACAGCTATCATTACTTTCTATGGAACTGAAGACGAGGCGCGACTCTATGATTCAAAGTAGATTTTCAAAAAAATTGGTGAGAGTAACACACAATCATTACCGGACAGAAACTAATAAGGTGCAGTTTCAGAAGTGATAAACCGGCGATAATAATGCTTTCAGCAGAGAACCTACTCTTAACTTCTTTAGAATATGTGGGTAATTTAGTGGTAATCAGAAAATGTAAAGAAGTGCGCTACAATTGAATGCATCAATGAAGAGAATTCAATTAAAAAGTGAAATACTCGTTGTTTGCGTTAATTCCGAATAATCGTTAGCGAAATCTGCGGGAGCGAGCTTAACGGTTGGAGCAAACGTACGGTCAAGAACGGCTTGGAAACTCAGAAAAGACCTTCGCAAAACATCGCGTCACGGCCATGGGGGCCTAATATCATCCGACAATCATTACCATATGTCACTTTTGTGAAGCTATAAAGCCTGAATTCCGTCAAGTCTGCTGCCCTCCAAATCAAATGCCTGAATTACTCGATGCGGGCTGAAGTGTGACAGTGAAAGCATGAATGATAATTTGAGTGATCGGGAGGCGAGGTACCTCAGATAGGAAGGAAACGAAAGGCCTAAGAGAGTGGGGCGTGGCACTGTTAGCTGCGGAAGAGCGTTCTGCTATTAAATGTAGCCCTACGTGGCCGACACTGACACACTCCCCTCTTCTTTCGCCACTCTCTGGCCAGATCCTTCCTGTGGGCGAGGGCATAACCTGACTATCGCTGCCACCTATCACTGATCCGCATGGCTTCAAAACTTACTATCAGCTATCGTGACGCGCCGCAAAACACACCAGCCAAAGATTAATGGGGAGAACAGAAGCTACTATCTCGCACTTCTAGCCATTTTTATCAACTGACCTTTCTTCACTACCGCTTATTACCTGGCATTTCCATTTTCATTATGAATGGGCGACCAATCGCCGTGCTAGCTCTGAAAAGAAACCGCTGCTACGACCATTCTCGGCCTCATGGAGGACTACCTGAGAGGTATATTCTTCCTCTCACGACGACTTATCCTCCACGATGAGGAATCGAAATTATGTATGTGAAATTATCGGATGATACCAGTCTTTGACCCCAGCACCATGTACAGCAGAAAAGAGGCATATGTCTGCACGAGGTAACTGCAGTAAACGTGCTACATGCTATCTTGACCGAACATCTGCATCTCCTACGGCTGTTTTTGAGAGTTTTAGAGTACATTAAACATACGGTAAGCATTGCGACAAAGCCGCACATGGAAACGATGAAATCCCATCAAAAAGGAATGTCCGCAGCCTCCTTGTCAGCATAGTCCACGAATTCATTCCCTACGCAAGACATACCTGAACTTCTATGATTAAGCAACGATAAGGGCTCAGTACACATATAACCATATTGGAAAAAATCATCATCACTACCATTTTTTTTTTCAGGAAAATGAAGCCAATAGACGACTCAGGAAACGATGGGATCAGTTGGGGCTAGAAGGACATGGCCCACAATACTACTCAAGAAGTGGTGGTGCTTCTGTTCCAATCCGTAATAAATTTCTGTGTTTGACTTTGTCTAACATTATCTAAAATATTTCACAAAAAAAGCCTACCTGCATGAGAGCCTTGGTACCGTCCTGAGAGTAATGTGCCGTTAATTGTGATTTCACGGCATATTACGCTCAAGACAACCTCAACACCTACAATTTCATTTTGAAGATAAAGTAAGCAGCAAGGCTGTTTATCGATCCAATGACTCGATAGCGTAGCAAATGAGGACAGTTGCCCTTGCCTTGACACCACTTCCTTATAAGGGAAAGACCATTAGAGACTTGATGAAAATGGTCACATACCGTTTCATAAATCGTGGTCAATTTGTTCTTAGTGTTCATTTGAGCCACAGAGCGACTGAAGCCCCATCGACCATCACTTATACACCCAAAATTCCATCATTCCGTTTACGATAATTATTTCTGAATCTCTGCTGGCCTCATTTGATTTCTGTTTAAAAGCAAGCATGGAAGGAATGTGAGAACAGTACCTAAAGAGCTCCCGAACTCGACGTCGTTTCGCTGGGGATCAGTCTTGGGTGTTCAAAAAAAAGCAGCTGGTGATCATATTTATATGCAGCTCAGTGTCGAAAGGCAGGTGGTGACGTCCCCTCCTCCAAGTGGTGCCACTGGACACTGTTCGCTTCGCAGCGGGCCGAGCTGAACGCGGACACTCAATGCAGACGACAGGCCTTCGTGACAGGCAGGTCTACGAACACCCCGTCACATCAAATGGTTTGATGCCACCCAATGGAATTTGTGGAAATGCTACGGCGTCCGCGGGAACCGACGCGCACTTGCAAAGCCCGGCAAGTGTGAAAAATATGCGAGGGTCACCGATGCAAGGACGACATGGGAGGACAACTGAGCTAGTCCAAATGTTTGATAATGCTTAGAAGACGCGCATCGGGTTGAATGTCGGATCACTGAGCGCAGTGCAAGAAACGAGATGGTCGAGTAGCAAGTCAAGGGAGCTTGGACGTGGATTCAAAGCCATTCTCTGTGGCGGCCCTAAGCCTCCTAACGTTGTCGGTATTATCGTCAAGGACCGTTTTCGCGACTCAATCGCAGGCGATGAACTATACGATGACCGTTTGATGAAAGTTGAGGAGACTTGAATAAGGATTACCGAGTCAATAACGCACGCTACTCGCTCCGAACTCGGTACTACGAAGCAAGGTCGGCGTAAAATTGACAAGCAAGCTTGGCTGTGGACAGACGACGCCAAAGGAAAAGTGCGTGAAAAGAG
Source organism: Trichostrongylus colubriformis (assembly GCA_963978905.1). NCBI lineage: Eukaryota > Metazoa > Nematoda > Chromadorea > Rhabditida > Trichostrongylidae > Trichostrongylus > Trichostrongylus colubriformis. Next base: position 15,965,473 of record OZ022258.1, on the reverse strand, counting down.
AGACTCTTTCACTCATTCCTCAATGACGAGACTGTCGAAAACTGGCTAAAGTATCGTGAAGCAAAAACTGCGGCAAAGAAGTCTGTGGCTGCCGCTAAAGCTGCCCATTTTGAGTTTGTCAACGAGAGACTTGACACTCGTGACGAGGAGCGATACCTTTACCGACTTGCCAAGGCTCGACATCGCCAAAGCGAAGATATTGAAAAGTTTCGTGGCATCAACGACGATCAAAGACATCTTATAATGAATCGCAGGAAAGTGCTGAAGAGATGGCGTGAGTACTTCGAGCAAATATGCATAGAGGAATTTACCCATCCACCAATCCCTTCCGCACCACCAATATTTGGCCCTGTCCAGGAGATTGCAGTTAATGAAACTGAAAAGGCCTTGAAGAAGATGAAGCCAGGAAAAGCGACAGGACCTGATTTCATAGCAGCTGATCTCTGGAAGTCACGGTACTGGAATGCAGCTGAATGGCTCACGAAATTTTTCAACCAAATCATCAAAGAGAAGAAGGTGCCCGAAGACTGGCAGAAGAGTTTGACGATCCCGATCTGAGAAAAGAAAAGAAGTCCCGCAGAGTGCAAGAACTACCGTCCAATCCGCTTGCTATCTCACAGTATGAAGATTTTTGAGCGTGTTGTTGATGGCCGCCTTCGCGATATCATCCAACTTTCCTCCAACCAGTGGGGATTTGTGGCCGGATGTGGTACTGTAGATGCCATTCACGCTGTACGTATGCTGCTGGAAAAACATCGCGAAAAACAAAAACCTGTGCACCTTGCCTCTTTGGAGTTGGAAAAGGCTTTGGATCGAGTGCCACAAGAAGTGATATGGTACGCCTTGCGGCAGCACAATGTTCCGGAAGAGCTTATTGAGTGGGTGCGTATACTCTATTCGAGTCCAAAAAGCCGAGTGCAAACCACAGCTGGTATCTCGATGAAATTTCCTATCTCAGTTGGAGTACACCAAGGTTCAGCTCTCTCGCCACTCCTTTTCATTACTGTCATGGACACCATCTCGCGAGACCTTCAGAAGAAGCCCCCTGGACACTTCTGTATGCTGATGAGGTCATGCTTGCTTGTGAGACAAAATGAACTCGAAAAGGAAGTGCAAGCATGGTGCGATCGCTTGGCGGCGTTCCGACTCAGGTTAAATGACAGAAAGACTGAGTATATGACGACAGGCATGAACTACTCAAGCTCTATTTTGGTCAATAGCACTGTGCTTTCACGTGCAACCAGCTTTAAATATCTTGGCTCGACGATTACATCCGACGGCAGCCTGAGGCACGAAGTCAATTCACGCATTAGCTCCGCCTGGACCAAGTGGCGCTCGGTGACATGCGTTCTCTGCGACAAGAATATACCAGAACGGCTCAAATCGAAGATCTATAAAAGCATCGTGCGCCCAGTCGCGGCCTATGGAGCTGAAACGTGCCCAGTTACTAAAATGCTGCGTTGGACGGCCGGAATAATGCGTTTGGAGCATGTTCGGAATGACACCATAGGGCAAAAGTTCGGTGTGGCTCCAATAACCGACAAGATACGCGAATCGGCTGCGGTGGTATGGCCACGTTCTACGAGCTAGTGAGAACGCCGTGTGCAAATCAGGCCTTCCCCTCAACGTGCGGCCGAGAGGACGGCCCAAGCAGCGCTGGCTTGACACATTACGTGCAGACTGTGGACTAGCTGGCATAACCCCGGCACAAGCATTCAATCGAGGAGAGTGGCGTCAACGTACCAGGAAAGCTGACCCCGCAATTGAGTGGGACAAACGCTGAAGAAAAAGAAGAAGAAGTGTCGAAAAGACGACGGCGACCGTAACTAAATGCTCATTTACAACGTGGCTCTGCTCTCAAGTCTACTATCCTACTCTTCATAAGCTCACAGCTTCGCTGTTTCACTAGGAGTATCTCCCTGCGGCGGCGGCGAGCGAGTGCGAGTTAGTGGATCAACGGGACAAGGCTGTTGTGCCAAATGAACCAGTTCTATAATCAGAAATGGTCAATAAAAACATTCACGGGCAAGATGGGAAGGCATTTCTTACCTCTGGGATCTACATGTGTAATTCGATTCACGTTTTTCTCAACATGGCGGTATATCTTCATAAGCTGGAACTCTAGTCAAATACACTTGCTCGGAAACCGCAAGAAGTCATAGCGAATATGTATTATGGTGATGCCCATCTCCAACACCTCGAAGCTGAACTTCAGAGCAGTCCGTACCCAGCTCCCTGCAGAAAACCCGTCTCTCATGAAAGAAAATTGCGAAGGTGCCTGACATGCAGCAATGTGGTGTATACACCTAACCCCATCATCTGTTACGAGCTTTCTAGAGGCTGCACCGTGAGAGCCAGCACGCTGTATACAAACAATAGTTCCATCACTTCACCGTCATCCACTCCGCCTCATCGCAAGTGATGCGCAGTGCCTTTCGAAGGATGAATAGGTTAAAGGTCATAAAAGCGCTCATTTGTGTCGTTTTCTCTTGAAATGGCTGCTTCGCAAGAAAAATTGTAATTGCAACTGAAACCTAGTTAATTCACATTCTACCTCTCGGCAAGGTGCCGTATGTGCGCTGCGGCCACCGTCCTCCCATACCGTAAACCAAAATTGCCCTCCCTACGGTGTCTTTAATGATTCAGTTTCACACACCCTCTCTAACGGCGTAGTAACATGGTTTGTGCTCAGGGAAGTACCAAAAATTTCTCCTCGGTTCTTACAATACACTTACTGAACAGCTTTAACAACGTTCGGCACCACCAGAGCCATTCATGGCGCCGCCATGGCAGCTGATCTCACGGTCGATCAATAGCTAGTTATAGCAAAAGCAAAGCTCTTTGAGATTTGCGGAACCTTTGTGGAAACGCTGTAGCTGAATGAGCGCCGACATCGCAATGTTCTACAATTTGTCTTGAACCAGTCGGGCTGACCGGCTGACGCCGCCCAATCCTCGTAGCGCCGCCTGCGGCGGCCCCCTTGGGAGGCTTCGCCGCTCTTGTAGCGTGGGGCGACTTTCGACTCGTCGCTAGCGCGGCAAGCCGACTTTCGCATGCGCGCCCGCGAGCATTGCAGCAAGTATAGGCCCTGATGTGAGTAATATGCGGTTTCTTAATATTAATTAAACCTCTGACTATTATCGGCTTTGATTGAAACTAAGATATACCATACGCACCTATAACCCCTGCCCGCTGAAGATAGATGTTCTTTGAAAAAGCAGCAGGATCTCATCCGAATGTGAGAATAAAATTGAATTATTCGGTAGTACAAAAGTAGAGAAGATGGAATAGAACGGTCAAAAATTTTCAGAAATACGACCCCTCCCCACCGTTGATCCCAGTGTGTGAGGCACAATCAAAGAGGGCACGAACCACGCTGAAAAAAGGTGCAGCATTCTGAGCAGTCCCTCCGAGAGTTCGGATGCGTTCCAATCACCGAAAATTTATACTATGATTTTCGAGGATCAAAACCGTGAATGCGTCACCAAGTTCACGATAGCAGAACTATCCACGTGTGGTTGCTATGTTGCACAAGACAAAAAACTTCGAATATTTATATGCGGATCAGAATAAGACATGTGATTGCGGGATTCGTGATTTCCTCAAATCCAACTTTCTTTTCGGTAGCTACCTTTGGAGTTGAATATGGGGAAAAGAGGAAAAGCAGTTGCTTTTCAGTGGTATTGAAACGCTAAAAGAAGGTATGTATATAGCATAAGCAGGGAAAACACCATCCTTGGTCTCACTCTCAACAAGACTAACCTGCTACATATACATACTGTAAGCCAACCTCCAACTATCATCGGCTTTGGTTGAAACTAAGAGACATCATACCCATCTATAACCCCTGCCCACTGAAGGCAAATACCCTTTGAAGAATGGCAGGATTCGATCCGAACTCAAAAAGAGAATTGAAGTGTTTAGTAGCACCAAAGTAGGGAAAAAAAGAAGACCCCCCTCCCATCGTTGATCCAAGTGTGGAAGGCACAATCGAAGAGGGGCAGCCACGTTTAAAGGAGCGGCAGCAGTTGGAGGTGTCTCTTCGTAAGCTCGGAGGAGCTCCAAGCTAGTTGACTTTTGAAGATTAAAAGCTTCGAGAGGACGTGCATGTATCAGTTCTGGGAGAAACATTGGCCTTAACTGAATGCCGAGAGATGTACCTGATTATAACACATCACATCCTAATGGAATCCGAGAACAAACAGCTATTTAGTAAAAGTGGTACTAATATTGCAATTATGGCCGGGCTAGGCTTAGAACTTATGTACTCTGTTCACATGTTTGGCCCCTAACCAATCCTAACCTGCCCGACCTCCACACTTCCGTGCCTAATTGCTTCTTGTGTACTCCCTACACTTCGGTCTGTCCCTACCCAGTCCTTACTCGCACGACCTCAACAGACCCATTCCTGACCTTCCCGATTTTCGGAGCTCGCCAGGACTTAAATTTGAGCACCCAACGGTTTCGGCGCAAGCCCCGCCTACGGTGGGCGGAGCTAGGCTTGGTTCTTATGTGCTCTGTACGCTTAGGTCCGCCCCTACCCAATCCTAACTTGCCCGACCTCTCCAGACTGCAGTTTAGTTGAGAATGTATTATGCGGTGAGCGGACAGACAGACAGACACACACACACACAGACAAACACACACACCAAACTTTTGGTTATATATAGAGTATGATCCCCAACCTCTACAGGTCCATTCCTAGCTTGCCTGATTTTTGGAACCTGAGCGTGGACTTAAATTTGAACACCAGCAGTTTCCGCGCAAGCCCCGCACACAGTGGGAGGAGCTAGACTCATTTCTTATGTGCTCTGTACGCTTAGGTCGGCCCCTACCCGAATCTAACATGCCCGACCTTTCCAGACAGCAGTTGAGTTAAGAATGAACTTTGAGGTGGGCGGATTTCCGCGCAAGACCCGCCCACAGTGGGTGGAGCTTGGCATGGTTCTTATGTGCTCTGTACGCTTAGGTCAGCCCCTACCCAACCCTAACTTGCCTGACCTCTCCAGACTGCAGTGAACGGACAGACAGACAGACAGACAGACAGACAGACAGACAGACAGACAGACAGACAGACAGACAGACAGACAGACAGACAGACAGACAGACAGACAGACGGACAGACATACAGACAGACAGACAGACAGACAGACAGACAGACAGACAGACAGACAGACAGACAGACAGACAGACAGACAGACAGACAGACAGACAGACAGACAGACAACCAGACAATCAAACACACCAAACTTCTGGTATATATTAGGTTGATTCATAATAAATCGGACAAATGGTAGTGATGATTTTTAGAGATCATAACTCAGTAACGAATTAACGAAAATGGACGCGCGAGGTACCGTTGGAATGAGTATGAAAAGCTCTTCATAGTTTTGCAAAATAATCACTCCAAAGTAAATTCATTCCGCCACAATGCCGCACGATTTCAAGCGGTCCAGAGACCACATCCGCAAGGTCATACTATTTATATCGCTATCTGGCCAGGAACCCGCTGATATCGGCAGACGTCTGATAGAAGTTCACAAGGAGCATGCCCCCGGCAGAAGTACACTGTAGTTGTAGCATTCGAAGTTTGCGTCAGGCGACTATTCCATCGAAGACGAAAACCGCGGTTGGTGGAGCGTACACGGCGTAGAGTACTGGGAGCTGCTCGATGAAGGTACCACAGTATCCGCCGACGTCTACGTTCGTCAATTACGAGAATTGAAGGCCAATGTCCAAAGTTCGCTACGGCGGCGGTCACATGTCTACTTCCAGCACGACAACGTGTCTACTTCCACAGACCGCACTTCGCAAGATCGACCAAGGCCGAGCTGCTGTCGTACAGTTGGACCGTACTTCTATACCCACCGTACTCCCCAGACCTGGCCCCTTCAGATTTCCACCTTTTCTCCCACAGCCAACGCCACCTGGACGGCCAAGACTTCAAAACTCGCGACGAGGTCAAGGCGGCACTCGGCAACTTCTTCGAGCTCCAGCTTCCGGCCTTCTGGAGCAAGGGCATCCATGATCTGCCTATACCGTGGCAGAAGGTCATCGATAAAGATGGAGTATATTTCAAGTGAATCCCTGTTGTCGTAAAAAAGTTGTACGACAATGATTAAAATTGGTCAATTTGTCCGATTTATTATGAATCAACCTAATATATAGAGTATGATGATGCCACAGACTGACTCCAGTGCATCTTCAAAACAGAACGTATTGGGAGGTGGTACACCTGTACTCGCTTCTGGAGAGTACAGTTGGACGAGTAACGAATTGACCGTTTTGTTCTACCCGGATCTCCTTAGTTTAGCTTCCAATAAAGCTGATATTTTTGGTCGATCTAATGGCTAGCAGGCCTAAGACGTGGAGATGGCTGATATTAGGTATCAGCAACAAGGGTGGGGGTTACTGATTCCGATACGTAGACACTCTACATGGACCAGATCTCGAATCCGATCTCTCCTAAACCTTTCCTTCAGAGAGGTAGCGACTTCGTATTTTGCAGTGGATTTGGTGGAAACAACTGTTCTGGGTTCGGTGATCTCAGCAAACCATTATGTCGCCACAAAAAAGGTTAGTAACTTCCAGCATTCCAACTTTGCACAAAAATTCCAGCTTCCACGATTCAGGGGGAACCATCACCAATTTCAGGGGCACCGGTCTGGAATGACCAAATGGGGAGTTTGGCTCGAGATGGCACGGCGTTCTAGAAGTTTCTTACTGCTCCAGTTGTGTATAAACTTGATTTTGCTGTCAATTCAGCCAATTCACAAAGGAGTCAGCGACCAGATGTCGCTTAGAGTGTAGTGATCTGCGATGTTGGCACGACGACGATGTTGTACAGTCCTGACACGACTCTCGATTTCACATTGTGAACAGCGCTTCCAACAAAACGACAGACAACTGGTAGCAATGTGGTAGTCGTGACTAGAAATCAGATTCTGTGAGCAAACCTCTTCCTTCCACATCTATTCTCTCCTCCTTTGGTTTCAATTGTGGTGAGTGATGCATTAGATGCAAATAGCAATCGCATTTAGTATGATAATTCGACGACACCCGATTTTTGATTATCGCTAATGGCAACAGCTGCACTGATTATTCACAATAGCTATTCCGAAGAGTTAATTTTTGGTTACTGACACCTCTTTAGAAATTCATTTTGTTAGAGTGTTGAGAGGAACATTGCAAGCGCTATTAGAATCATGTATCCATGCAAATTTGAGGAGAATCAATAATCACCATCATATGATATACCGGCCTTAATTTAAAGCGTTTGAACTTCATCGGGCTTGCATTTCCTTTCCTGCCGTGAGCGCTTACTCAAGCGTGCCACACAACACTTTGCAACTCACTGTGATACCGGCTTTAAGTTCATAACCTCTAAGCCATCTCAAGCGGAGCACACTTCAGCCTTCCCTCCTTCTTCAAAACCATTTGACATGTAAACAGGAACCGTTGGCTTAAAGCTCACTTTTTTACATGACTTACCGTTTTACGTGGTTTTCCATTTAAACGTCCAACTCTCATTTGGTAGCAGCTTCAGATGAATTTGCGCACACGTTACATCATGTTCAAAGCGTGCTAGTTGGGGTTCCCCTGTGCACATAGCTGTGCAAGGCCGCGTTCATACTTTGCGCACCGACGCAGGCAACTTGAAGCCGGCACTGGCAGTGACGGCATCAAATTCATGTGTCCGCAGCTAACCACGGCGGCACCCTTCTGACGCTCTTTGTGAAACGCCTTACTCATCTACACTACACTATGATGATCAGGGCGAGAGCCACGAACAGCGTAAGGCGTGCCGGCAAGGAAAATTTTCAAACAAAAACACGACCCCTTTGCGAAAGGGGGCCTCCATAAGACCCTTCCCCCTCCTCCCGCGTTCTTCAGTTATGCTACTTCTGTGGTCCCAACCCAGCCAGTGCGATTTATCAAGGAAATTAAGAGTCCACGGTAAAAAAAAACGAATGAGGACAAACTTTTGACAAAATAAGAGAAGTAGGAACCTAACAAATCCCAGTAACTATATTCCAAAACAGAAGCGTCTAAGAAAAATAAGAACAAAATTCAGCCTTATAATCCGAAGTAAAAGCGACCATGGGTAACGCGCTCGTCCTCTGATGACCAGGAAGGCTCAAGGTTAGTGCGAATTATGCTTCAGGGATAAAGAATGAGAAAAACAAGGATGGAACAGAAACTAAACAGGAGCCTTGCAATGCGCTACAGTGCGATCAGATGGGGCGCGGTATCTTCTTCATACTGAGTTTGGACTTTTTTTGATTGAATACTTGTAACTTCACTCATGCTCCATCTTTCAAAGTGCTGTGAAGTGTTGCGTAGTTCTTCATGTGGAATTCCAGTCGAGGAAATTTTTAAAATAATTTCGAAGTGTTCCACTACAAATAGTCGTAACTTCCTCCATACCTGACCATATGAGGGCAATCTCGATACTCGGAAACTGCAAGGCTGCCACTCTCCAACTGCTTGAGCTATGCATACCATATCTCCAAAATGGAAGAAGTTATTTCGAAGAAAGCCTGTACAGGAAATTTTTTCATTGAGTTGGCGAGATTTTCCCATGAACTTGGGAGAAATTGATCCACTGTGTTCAAAATGCCTCCAGCACACATCTTTGCTTTCATAGGGCTGATGGCGCGACTGGCGTTAGCCGGCTTCGCAGGAGTTGCGCCACGCATAAGGATTCCCTTCACATTCTTAGTGAATGCAAATGCTTTTCCGCTCCGCTAGTGGGTCGCCAGCACACTCTTAGTGAATGCAAATGCTTTTCCGCTCCGCTAGTGGGTCGCCAGTTCTCATAACAGTAGTAATATGTATATGTAAAAAACCCATATCAGCTCATTTTTCCTTTTCATCCATATTCATAGATTCTTATGTATTCATCCAAGCTGGTACCCATGGATAGAAACCGCTTCCCTAGGCTAATCGGTGGGATGTCGAGGTCTCTTGGTACGTGGCTTCGGTGCCATCCGATCAACAAAAAGGCTATCGGCATTGCACGGATTCGTCGTGGATCGCGCCATCCATGACGTTTCCATCGACGACTTGTGGAATGGTGATTTGTGCACATGGTTTCAAGTATCAGCCTCGCACTATAAGTTATGAGCTAATTGTAGCAGAAGTTTGATACCTTCTTCACAGTCCACAATCCAAGAGGACTTAGGGGTCAGCCCAGGATTTCAGTTCGCCTATCTTTTGCATTGTCCATGCGCTCTCCTTTCCAAATATTGTCTTGAGCACTTATCTTAGGAAATTTGTGCATTCCATGTTTTTTTATTTTTGCGAGATGCTGCTTTCTGTTACTTCGAGTTATTGATTGAAGATTGAATTAAATATCAGATTTGGATTTGAACCCGGTTAGCCATTTCTTTATACTTTGACCCTCAGCCTGAAAAACTCCACTGATCACTGCCTACTGCAACGATTACGACCCTACCCCTCCCTGGCCACGAGTTCGTATCCGAATCTTTGCATAGTCCAAACTATGTATGATAATCGTGGTGAGAGCCCACGTACTCAAATTCGAGTCTCCGTTTGGAAGGAAAAATTTCATTCTGAGTGAGTGAATGCTTTCTAAAGAAGAAGTTCAAAAAAAAGGCGACGCGAATTATCGTTCAGCAGAGTACTGGAACTTGCAGAAACGGTCGGGCTAAGAAGGGGACACGTGATTGGTTGGTTTTTGAAGTAAAGTCTTCTTCTTCTTCTTCTTTTTCTTTTTTTTCTTTTTCTTTTTCTTCTTCTTTTTCTTCTTCCTCTTCTTTTTCATCTTTTTCTTCTTCTTCTTTTTCTTTTTCTTCTTCTTTTTCTTCTTTTTCTTTTTCTTTTTCTTTTTCTTTTTCTTTTTCTTTTTCTTTTTCTTTTTCTTTTTCTTTTTCTTTTTCTTCTTCTTTTTCTTCTTCTACTTCTTTTTCTTTTTCTTCTTCTACTTCTTTTTCTTCTTTTTCTTTTTTCTCTTCTTCTTCTTTTTCTTCTTCTTCTTCTTTTTCTTCTTCTTCTTCTCCCTGGCGTTCTTTCTGCGCCTGGCAGGATCCGCTGTCATCGCCAAAGGTCACCTTGTTCCTATCCATGGCATCCTCTGCCTGCCCTTCACTCTGGTGAGGTCGCTCTTGAAACGTCCCTTCACCCTTCTTTGGGGATCCGCATGGTCGCTGCCTTTGCGTTTCGAACTCAGTCCTTCACTTAGAGGGTGGTCTTCTTGTCTTCTCAAAGAGTAGTCTACGTCATCGCTCTCACTTCTTCGTTTCTAACCTTGTTCACTCGCGTCCAGCCGCATGTCCATCTCAATATCCTCATATCAGCTGCGTGCAGTTGCCTTCCAGGTATTAAATCTGGGCCGCACCCGCTTCCGTACAGCAATGCGGGCCTTACCACCGCTCAATACACCTTGCCTTTGAGCGTCCTGGAAAACCGTCGATTCCAGTAGACTCCTCCACTTTATCAGTGCCGCAATAATCCGGACCTTCACACTACGGTACCATCGGCCGCTTGATTACTGCCGAGATATCGCAAGTCTCCTACCTTGCCGATGGTCTGCCATGGCAGTCCGTCATCGATTCTAGGCATTCTCCCGAGCTCAGGAACTTGATATTACTGACGCTCAGTCGAAGCTCATTCTTTGCAAGCCTGTCCTGCCACTGCTGTATTGCCACTTGCAATTCTTCCCTGCTTTCCGCTACCAGTGCTATGTAGTCCGCGCACAGAATGATCTTCAGGGGTCCTTCCATGAGTTTCACCATCACATCCAGTGTGAGTTGAAAAAAGAACGGGCTGAGTGCCGATCCTCAATGAACTCCTACCGTAATATCTACTTCAATCGACAGACCGTGCGGAGTACGTACACCTGTCCTTGCTGCATCGTACATATCCCGCCGGATGCGGATCTTTTGGGCATGAACCCGAACTGTTTCTGTGAGATAAGGATGAGTAGCCTTAGCATTGAAATGATCAGCCTCTCGTACAGCTTCATGGTATGCGCCGTCAAATTGATCATACAGTAGTTGGAGCTGTCCATTGCATCACCCTCCTGTTCGAAGATTGGGACGATCGTATCAGCCTCCACTCATCTGGGATCCTTCGTTAAGCGGCTTGAGGAATCGGGTGAGCCACCTCATCCCGTACGCACCCAATGCTTTCTATGTATATCTGGGCACTCCATCTGGACCAACCGCCTTCCCAATCTTCATCTTTCCTAGCAAACCACGGACCTCTGCATTCGTCCAGGCTAGGATTGGACCAGCCGTGTCCTTCCTCTTTGGGCTTTCATTGCGGGGATATTCCTTGATCAGAAGCCTATCGAGGTAATTCTGCCACGTCCTTTTTCACCTCGGCTGGCTTACTTTTCTTAAGTGAAGTAGAGTTTTTCAATTAACTGCCGGTTTTTGTCAATTTTTGTCGGCTATACCTATCCCTTCGCCAGCATTGATATTCTGATATATTCAAGAATGGACATCGAATCTCTTAGAGCAGACAATTCTCTTTTGAACAGACTGTAAGATGCTGCACAATATTGTAAATTTTAGGGCGAAATTTAGAGGAACTTCTCGTTCCAAAAAACGACATCACTTATGGGGTAGCCCAATACCTCTCCTCTGCTTTTACTAGACTTTGATTCTTTTATTTTCTATGATAAGGTCCAAATTCCCTGCAACCTAATTTCAGGATAGTATACGACTTTTGTACGGACATTTCTTCCTTATCTGTTCCACATCTCAAACCTAGAACTCGCGGTAACAGGTGCTCAGCAGTTGCTATCTAGCCCATTCTTTATAGAAGTGAAAAAGCTAAACAGGGTGAACTCAGAACGCACAAGTTAATCTTTCTTCCACCAGTGGCTCGGGAAATTTCTGGAATGGGAAGGGGGGGGGGGGTGGACTCCGATGTATGGATGTTCCAAATAATTATAGTTGAACTACCAGCCGTCATCGGCTTCCGCTGACAATGAGAGATGCCGAACCTATTTATTACTCCGCCCACTTGGGACACGTTCCTTTCAAAGGCCAAAGTAGGGACTGTTGGAGCCGGATAGGAAATGATTGTCGAAGCGCTTAGTGGTACAGAGGTGAAGAAAATCGAGCAGAACGCACTGGAGCAAAATGGAGCAAAAACTCGAGAAATATGCACTCTCCCGACGTTGATCCCGATGGGGGCACGAAAAAAGGGGCGAGCCAAGTCAGATCGGTCAGCAGCTTTCGAGAATGGCGTGTCCTTTATAGCTCAGAGTTGCTCAATTCACCGGATTTTTAATTTCTACATCGAACTTCCTTAGACCCATCTTTCAATTTGGTGACTCACACCCTCATAACTTACTTTACCCTATCACCGTCTCTAACGGCTCTGAACGCCTTTGTAACCTTACCTTTCTATCCATCATCGTCTTCAATAGCTTTTTAGTTCTATCTAATGAGACAATCGGGGGTGATGGCAAGTGACTGTGGGGCCTCGTTAACGTCTGTACATCCATAACCACTTCCATAACTCCCTATTACCTAACTCTATAAGATCACGAGTCAGGTAACGCTGTCCATATCCTAAAGTGTAACCTACCTAATACTAGCCTGTGCTAGATCCAACTTTGCATTTTTACTTTGATCATCGTTCATCGAGCATATCCCTGCCCATTACGGATTTTTCCTTTAGAGCCTCATGACTAGCCAAAACCGTTTTCTGCACATCTAGGCCCTTTTGGTAGATAAATTGGAACTTATCGGTCTGAGTGCCAATTACATATTTCCGCGCATGCTCCACTCATATTAGGCGCCACGTAGCTTAGTTTTCGTCTTTTGCGGGCTTACTTCTTCCAGAGCTGATCGCTGACCTTAACACAGCGCTTCCTACAGTGTGACTATGGGATCTGAATTGGAAAATTTTCACTTGATTACCAAATCATTCCGTGCATGCCGCGATTACTGTGTGAGGGGGCAAGCTTTGATTATCTGCGCTTCTAACGTATTTACCAATGCACTACCTATCCCACTAATAACATGATCTTTACACATTGCACTTCAGATAGTTCCGAATTTCGTGATAAATGTAGACATCGTGACTGAAGTCCCACTAATTACAGCTTGTTGGAGCTTTTAGCTTGTGCTGGAACACAACCACGCATTTTTGTTGTAAGCTCCATCCATTCAAAATACGCATTTCCCACTAAGAATTTATCTTTTCCAACACTTCCAGCACACCATGGCTGACTTTATCGCGGCTTCTCCCACTTCTGAGCATTCTAGAGAAACCTTCACTTGAGCATCGAATGTTTCAGCGAACCTCCTGCCTATAAACGGGCAGTCACCTTTTATTTGCCCTCTCTTGCTAATGTGTGCGCCTTCCTCTCCTTCAACGGAACTTTCAAGCTGTGCTGAACTAAACCACGAAATATTGTTCCAGCCAAGCTCATTTGAAATACGTTCCGTGCACCGCAACAAAGATACACAGAATTGTGCCTTCTAGCTAATCCCAACTTTTCTACACGTTTGGGCCATTTTGGAACTGAGCTAAATTATTTTCAGATTATTACCAAAATTTTACGTCCCGCCCACTGTGGGTGGAGCGTAACACTGCCTATGTGCGCCCCTTATTTCTTCGCTCACACTCTGCCTATCCCAGAATTGACCCGACCTTCATGAGTTGCCTTTCGCGAAGTTCTGGATTTCGTGACAGGCAGACAGACAGACAGACAGACAGACAGACAGACAGACAAACAGACAGACAGACAGACAGACAGACAAACAGACAGACAGACAGACAGACAGACAGACAGACTGACTGACTGACTGACTGACTGACTGACTGACTGACTGACTGACTGACTGACTGACTGACTGACTGACTGACTGACTGACTGACTGACTGACTGACTGACTGACTGACTGACTGACTGACTGACTGACTGACTGACTGACTGACTGACTGACTGACTGACTGACTGACTGACTGACTGACTGACTGACTGACTGACTGACTGACTGACTGACTGACTGACTGACTGACTGACTGACTGACTGACTGACTGACTGACTGACTGACTGACTGACTGACTGACTGACTGACTGACTGACTGACTGACTGACTGACTGACTGACTGACTGACTGACTGACTGACTGACTGACTGACTGACTGACTGACTGACTGACTGACTGACTGACTGACTGACTGACTGACTGACTGACTGACTGACTGACTGACTGACTGACTGACTGACTGACTGACTGACTGACTGACTGACTGACTGACTGACTGACTGACTGACTGACTGACTGACTGACTGACTGACTGACTGACTGACTGACTGACTGACTGACTGACTGACTGACTGACTGACTGACTGACTGACTGACTGACTGACTGACTGACTGACTGACTGACTGACTGACTGACTGACTGACTGACTGACTGACTGACTGACTGACTGACTGACTGACTGACTGACTGACTGACTGACTGACTGACTGACTGACTGACTGACTGACTGACTGACTGACTGACTGACTGACTGACTGACTGACTGACTGACTGACTGACTGACTGACTGACTGACTGACTGACTGACTGACTGACTGACTGACTGACTGACTGACTGACTGACTGACTGACTGACTGACTGACTGACTGACTGACTGACTGACTGACTGACTGACTGACTGACTGACTGACTGACTGACTGACTGACTGACTGACTGACTGACTGACTGACTGACTGACTGACTGACTGACTGACTGACTGACTGACTGACTGACTGACTGACTGACTGACTGACTGACTGACTGACTGACTGACTGACTGACTGACTGACTGACTGACTGACTGACTGACTGACTGACTGACTGACTGACTGACTGACTGACTGACTGACTGACTGACTGACTGACTGACTGACTGACTGACTGACTGACTGACTGACTGACTGACTGACTGACTGACTGACTGACTGACTGACTGTCTGGCTGACTGACTGACTGACTGACTGGGCCGATTACGTAAAATAATGATATTCTGGTAAATATGTATTGCGTTTGAAATCTGCGATGGTAAAACAAAAAAACTAGGAAACGAAGGTCAATCAATGAGATTCGAAGCATTCATCAGTCTATCATGTAATGTGAGAATAAAATCATTTAAGGATGAAGTTGTTTGTGTTCATCATTCTTTGCACTGCGATTGTTCAAGCCTGCCGCCACCGTGGTAGAAATCGATATAAAGGACAGACGTGGGTAGGTTTGGGGCGTAGAAAATTTTTGACACTCAGAAATTAGTTGGAATTCTAGATGATTATCAGTGTAACATCGTGATCGGTTTCAAGTATCATGATAATTGAAGTACTATATAGTTATTATTTTGCATTTGTCAAAGGAAACCCAGAGTATCTCATTTCAGGTTGACGGCCGCTTCAGGCTAAAATGCATTCATACCTCAAGATATCAGAGAGTCGAGATTATTGGTTGTGTAACGCTTAGAGGACATTGGGTACGACTTTTTTTTTATTCAAAAATATTGTGTTCTGAGTGCTTTCCAATACATCTGCATCTGCAAAGGTTACCGTGGTAGCATAACTTTCCCCTTGGTGAGTCAGCAAAATTGAGTACTATTAGGTTGGACGGGAAGTTCTGGGACACCTTGTGAGAAAAATTCAATTTATTTTAATTTTACTCACATGTAACTTCAGTCACCAAAGTATGCACCATCGTGATCTACAATGTACTGCCAACGCTCAGGAAGATCGTAGATACCCTTCCGGTAGAATTCGGGAGACTTCTGGTCAAAGAAGTTCTGGAGCCCGCTCTTGAGATCGTCGTCATCTTTGAACTGTCGCCCGTCAAGGAAGTGGCTCAACGACCGGAATAGGTGGTAGTCAGTTGGGGACATGTCCGGGGAATATGGTGGGTGGGGAAGCGTCGTCCAGCCGAGGTCCTGGATCCTTTGACACGCCAACTTTGCCACATGTGGGTGAGCGTTATCGTGGAGGAAGAGGTCTTGGTCCATTTTTCCGGTAAGTTTTGGCGCTCCGGTGTCCAATTGCCTGCAGTAGAGATCGGCAGTGGCTGTCGTGTTGGATGGTAACAGTTTCCTATTTTTTTGAAAATTTTCAAAAAAAAAAAGTTTTTTTCTCAATGCAATTTTTTGAATATTTTCCTGTTCCAATTTGAGCCGATCGAGCCATCGGGCTGCCGCCATATGAGAGACAGTACCTGGGTCCATCGACTGGTTAATTTTGTTAGTGGCCTCGCATGCTGAGGAACCGAGGCGGTGTTCGTGAATTTCGCACCTTTCGCGAAATTGCCGTAAATTCACTGCTAGTTGAAGCCGTAGAGAATATGAATGTGCTATTCAGAAGCCCTTTTCAGACGCTTCATATACCCCCCACTACCAAATGCTCCCGAAGCTTTACAGGTTTCTACAGGAAAAAACAAAAAGTGTCCCAGAACTTCCCGTCCAACCTAATACTAGTGATTGCGCAATCGAGTCTGCAATCTTCCTCCTACCTATCATTTGCTGGATTGGCTGCTCTTCAAAAGTGTTTTCATGATGCCATGTTCAGAAATTTCCATCGGATTTTTCATTATCCGGTCATTAATCAGGATAATAATCTCGTGTTCAATGAAGAAATGCGCACTTACGGAAGCAGTGATTCATGACAAATACGAAGGGAGGATTGTACATCCCAGTTGTGAACTGTGGTAACGGAAAAGACCATGGTTGCCATCCTCATTCACAGTGGTATGTATGCTAGCCTGTGTATCAGAATAAAATCTCGAATTTATCATCAACTGTGCCAAAAGATTAAGCGGCCGCCAATATCGAACTGCTTTATTGATGGAGACGTCGGACAACTGAACAGAATAAATCAGGCATTACTACACTATAGTGGTGTTTCCATGCTCTAGCTGAGTAGCGGTATAAAACCACAATAGGCGAAGACACTTCTGCCCAAAAAAGAAAAGTATCGCGATTTTCTGCCTATCCTAAAGCGACTTTATTCCGAAATGACTTCATTACTATATGTTTTTTTTTGTCGACAACATTGCTCTTGCCTCTTCCATATTCGACTGACTCGAGTCATTCTGGTAAATTTTTGTTCGATATGATTTGAAGTAACGTGTAGATGGCGTTTCTTTGAACGCTTCTTGTCATCATGGGATGCGCTCTGCGGGTTTTATTTTCAGGATTTTGTTGTCTTGGAGCGGTGTTTGTCATTCAGCTCTTTTTCCTCTTATTTTCTCTCCTATCTACCCTATATGTAGTTACAACGGGTATAACAGTTGAGAGGGACGTGTTCTTATTTGTTCAACGGTGTTAGCTCAAGGAGAGTGGCTATCTTGAATTTATCCCTAATACACATGTGAGTGCTCGACTGTCAACGATTGTTTCGCACTCCTTTGCTATTGTGAGAAAATCGTCGAAGTGGGGCTACAATTTCGAATAGGTGCTTTGATGGATCTTCTTTAGATGATTCATACTTTCGCATACTCCGCCTTGCCATGCTGTGGAAATGGGAATGAACTCTAAGTGAATATAGTTTTCGGAGCAGTAGTCGGTATGGGCGCTGTTATTTGGTGGATTTTCGGGATTACATCGGCTGTAGCTGTGGAGACTGATGCTTTATCTGGTAGAATCCAAAGTGGGCATCCATGAGTTGCTATGAGTCTCTTAATCAGAAAAAGTTCGATGAGACTTTTTGCGATATCGATTTTAATTATGCGTGTGCTAATGCTTTTCCACTCCGTTAAACCAGGTGAGCTTTGCGATCTTCATCGCATTACGAGGTACCGGTGCGGAGCAGGCTGTGGGCAAAATGATGTGAACAATAATTGCACAGCAATGTGTTTTGGCGAAAATCTATCGATTTTACATTTGTGCAGCGGGGCAGTCCGTTTACAGCCTTCATTACAAATCTCCGTCATAGCAATAGGTATCCATGCTTCTGCAATTGTGTCCATCCACTAGTGTCCACCAGATTGTCGGACCCTCTGTACGAAAAGGCAACAGTTACAACTCATGGCACATGATGCTGCACTTTTTCAACTTCTGCGATTGTTATCGTTCAATGGGATCCCATTACTTGTTTTCAATTCATTGCGCAGAAATCGATATCCTCGAATATCCTCGATCGATGCCGACCAATAGGACTTCATTAAAGTTCCGTAAAAGCGCATTTATTGTGCTGCTCGTTGATCATTTTTCAGAATTTCATCTTCTGTGGGTTTCACTCAGTGGTATGGTCCATGACGGTATCCAGCCTTTTTACCACAAAAAGCAATATTTTCAACCAATGAACTGATGACGCTCCGCCCACCGTGATCAATTTACGTCAATTTTGTCACTCTGGTAGCTTCGAATTACCTCAGTTTCTCCAGCACCCTAGACCGCTCCAGAGCTGGGCTTTATTTTTATGAGTGAGCACTATATCGTTGACTGCACTTTCCCCTCATTGTAGGCGCGCCCTCACTTACCTAAAGGAACCGTAAGGGGTCCGAAACAAGAGAAAGATGCAAAGAAGGGAGCATTTTGTAACGAACACTCAAGGTTAGAAGCGATAATGGCGAAAAAACTCGGATTCAAAAGCGCGACGCTGTGGTGTATATTCGCATCAAATTCGCATCAACACACCGATTTTCCGAGTTGTCCGCTGTGGAGACGGGTCGCGGCCCAACGTTAGTTGCAGCACCTGACTCCCACCGCAGCGCAATGGCCATTTTTAACCACATTAGCATTCATGTAAGAACATCTAGAAACAATATAAGAAAGAACAAAGGAAAAAGGTAAAGGGAAGAAAAGCTTTATAATAAAAACATCTTCTATTCGCACCGTCAAACTGGCGAGTTTGTGCAATGGCGGCCATTTAAACTTGTCCGAAATAAGTCTGTTTTATCGTGGGCCGAAATTACCCTTTCCGGTGTCTTCGGTTACGTGCAACACCGCCTGGACATCGCTGATCACCGTCGATAGCTTCGCAGTCTCCAGACTACCTCTGAGGGAACTCTCAAACGCTTGTAGTAAGCACCACTTACGTGGTGCGCGCCCCTCGCACTGTGGGCGGGTATTCTTCGTGCCATATGCACCCTTAACTCATTTTGGCCCACGTTATTCCA
Organism: Trichostrongylus colubriformis; assembly: GCA_963978905.1. NCBI lineage: Eukaryota > Metazoa > Nematoda > Chromadorea > Rhabditida > Trichostrongylidae > Trichostrongylus > Trichostrongylus colubriformis. The sequence goes on along the minus strand of OZ022258.1, from coordinate 15,946,368 downwards.
AGCTGTTCTGGAACGAATTATGGAATGCCGCCTTTAAACACGGGCAGAGTCCGACTCGACCCATGTGCCTGTTTATCTTTCAGCAAGACCCACCCAACCCTAATTTGCTTCGCTTATTTTTTTGGCAGTACATAGTTTGGGGTGGACAGGCAGGCAATATAACAGACACACCAACTCCTGGTTATATATAGACTCCCGGTTTATATATAGGGTGTGATAGTTCCTCTACCATGCTCAACCCAACCCACACTTGAGCCGATCTCTCTTGTTAACTTCTCAGGTTATGTCGAGTTTCGGGTGGACAGACAGACAAACAAAATATTGACCACGCCAAACTTCCGGTTTATATTGGGTTGAGGAAGAAGTTCCTGCGGTTTTTTACCCGTTTTTCGTATTGTTTCCTTCATCTTTCGACAAATTTATACATGTTCTCGATAAAGCTTTTTTTGCTCTACAAAATGCTGCTATCCATTTTTCGATTCCTTTGATTGCTTAATATTTATGAGGTCTGGAAATGAAGTAAGCTGAAGGCAAAAAATTGGCACTTGCGCACATCGTCTGCCGTCGAGATCAAAGATGTATTAGTATATGTTTTCGATAGAGCTCTTTCAGCTCTACAATATGGTACTACTTTCTCTTCAAATCGCTCAACTTTTTGCTGTTATTATGACTCACAAATGCAGTACTCGCCAAAGTGTGCACTTTCGTTATCTCCTCTTCCTCGCCTACCATCTGGATTGGAGGATGGGCATATATGCGTTCGGTAGAGCTTTTTTTTTGCTCAACAAGGTGGAACCGTTCATCCTTTGTATCCTCTCATATTTTAGCATGTATTAATAAGTTTCCTCCTGTTCTTCAATTTTAAATTGCGTAATGAAAATTATTATTCTTGGCAGAGTGCTTTCGATAGAGCTCTTCTCGCTTTACGAGAAAGTATTTACAGTTTTTGTTCGAATCGAATCTGCCATTTTTTGAGTCATTTAAAAGTCGACGAAATCGAGCATTTTTGATACATGTGACACATAATGTCGAAAATGCTCGATTTCGTCGACTTTCAAATGAACTAAAAAATGGCGAAAATTGATTCGAACAAAAACCGTGAATACCTTCTTGTAGAGCGAAAAGAGCTCAATCGAATGTTGTGGAACACTGTTTATAAAACATTTCATTTTCATTACGCACTTTTGAATTGAATTGAAAAAAGGTGGAAATTATCCTTATATGCTAAAATATTAGGTATTTGCAGAGTAAATGGCCAAAACATAACTGGCCATAACTTCGCTCACACACAACCTTATATGTCGAAATAAAATCCATTTGAATCTACAGAATTTTGCCAATGACCTGGTTAAGAAAATATGCCATCACGATCAAATTCTGAATTGCAAGGACTAATAGAGCCAAGAATGGCATTTTCACCCTGCATAGTATCGGCGAATTTCTTCTGACGCAGGTTTGCATCGAGAACCCGGAAAAGTGGTATTTAGTTATTCAGCTGGGTGCGCAAAACAACGCAAAACCCCACACTTCGCAAGTCACCCGACAGAACTGATGCAGTTAGGCATCGAGACTCTTCCTAACCCCCTTATTCCCCAGACCTATCTCTGACGGATTACCACTTTTACCAGGTTTTCGATGCAAACCTGCGTCAGAAAAATTCGCCGATACTATGCATGTTGGAAATGCCATCGTTGACTTTATTAATTCTCGCGATCCAAATTTCATCATGTATTTTCTTCACCAGATCGTTGACAAGATTGTGTAGATTCGAATGGTTTTTATTTTGACCAAAAAAAAGTTGTGTCTGAGCGAAGTTATGGCGTTCTGAAAAAAAGTGGTCCATTTTGGCCATTCATTTGACACACACCTAATACAAGATTCAGAAAAAGAGTGGCACCCTCTTGTAGAACAAAAACAGCTCTATCGAATCCATGCCTGGATATTCTTTTCGATCTCGATGCCAGGCAAGGAAGAGAAGATAACGAAAGTGCACACTGCGTGAGTACTGCTTTTGTGAGTCTTGAAAAACAGCAAAGTGTTTAGCGATTGAAGTAAAAAGTTGTACCATGATGTAGAGCTGAAGAAGTTCTATCGAAACATTTACACATACACTTTTTGATCTCGATGGCAGACGATGAAGATGAGGTGCGCTTGTGCCAATTTTTTGCCTTTAGCTAACTTCATTTTCAAACCTCGTAAATAAGGCACTCGAAGGAATCGAAAAACAGAAATAGCTGCATTTTGTAGAGCAAAAAAAGCTCTATCGAGAACATATATAAGCTTTGTCGAAAGATGAAGGAAACAGTGTGAAAAACAGGGCTTAGAAAACTGCGGGAACTTATTTCTCAACCCAATATATGGGGAATGATGCCTCGCCCACTGAGGACGGGCCTCCTGTAACCGCCACAAACACTCCTGACTCATTTTGGCCCACCTTATCCCGACGCCTGGGCTCTTTTGCAACGAGTTATAGAAATGTGCACCGACCGTTTTAACACAAGCCCTGCCCGCACAGGGCGGAGTTCGACAAAGTCCATGTGCGCTCTGTACATCCCCTACCATGCCCCACCTGACTCACACTTGAGCCGTCCTTTCCCATTCATTTCTAAAGTAATGTCAAGTTCCAGGTGGACGGAAAGACAAAATAACAAACACACTGAAATCTTGGGTCATATGTAGAGTATAATGTGGTTCAAAAGGGGCTTGCCTAATCCGCTCCGCATTTTTGGAAGTGATAGCGGGGTTGTTGAAATTATTACTTGTGGTGGTCTGGGATATTGATAAACGAAATTGCAGTGTGTTTCTTGCGGTACATGCATTACTTGCATATGATCCACATTACTTCGGCTCTTCCTTGCGGTATCCATACTTGTTGTCGGCTGAAGTAGCTCAGACACCTACTGTCGAAGAACAGTGAGTATCTGAGCCACTCCAGTACAATTGTTCTTCTTGAGGACAGCTTTTACGAGGAATGATAATTGGATTATTCGTGTAAACCGATAGTGCAGAGTCAGAAGTTCTGCCTTTTGATCTCCGTTGCAGTGTTTTTTTTTTTACCTTGGGAAAGGCTTGAAGGTTTTTCTTTCGATCTTCTGATATGGAACCAACTGACTTTGCTTGGAGGAAGAGCATTATTTTCACCTTGACGATGTAATCCAGGTTCCATTCTCCTTCATGAAACTTTTCATGGGAAACGTAGATTCCCGCAGTCCTCTCCGCCTTGGCTCTGCCTCTGTGGTCGCTATATTTCAAAAGTAGTCAGTGAATCGCCAGTATTGAACAGCTTTATTGCTGGAGACGTCGGAAAATTGAGCAGAATAAACTAAAGTCTACTTCACCGTAGCGTTGTTTATATACTCTGGCTCGATCGTGATATGAGATAACAATAGGTGAAAATAAGAAGATGAGGGGGTCAAAGTCGAAGCCAGGATTGTGATATGATATCAGGTAGGAGATCTTGTCTCATACTGGCGCCTTGTGGATTCGCGTCCTCAACGAATGTAGTGTTTATGATCACCTCAAACATCTTGTAGACGCTTGCACATCTTTCACGTACCATTATGGTTACGCATGTCACTCGCTGCGCACAGGTTCGAGGACCCGCCTTCTTGAATATTGGTGAATCTGTTGTTATCTGCTAATTCCAGAATGCAGTCGTCAAAACTATGGAAGCTTCTGTGAGCATATAAAATACCCTCTTGCAGAATTAGTGCAGCAAAAAAGCGTAAAGTAATGTGAACAGCAAGTGGAATACCGCTGTTCATGCTGTGTGAGTCATTTTGAACGCGCACATTTGTGAGGCTATGTGAGCACAGTCACTCTTTTCATGCAGGGGCATTCCACTGAAATTTTGACACATTGCATCTTCACCTTTGAAGATTGAACACTAAGTTGCCTTCAAATAACTGAAAGTGTATGACGTTCTACAGATGTCGTGCCATCTTGTAGACCAGAAGGAAGTCGTGTCACTTCCTACGCTACACATTTGAACTTTTCTTTTTGGATCTGGCGGGGTAACGTTTGGCTAAGTTTTGAAGGATTGAGGATTAAAAAATTGCAAGCTAACCCTAGCAATGGGGCTTTCACATCAAGATTATAGTTCTGAATTACCGATAAGTCTACCTCTACTACCCCTCGCTACATCTCTGCTACCCCGTGTTCAGACAAACTTTGCCCTCCTATTTTTGCTCTGACTCGCTATTTTACTGTTTTACTGTCAGCATCACATGCGGCTGTGTACAAGTGCAACAACAGCTCGTGCTATTCTTAGCAACTTCTCATGTAGGTATCAAGTGTTTTCAGCTACTGCAGTACTGCAGTACTGTTACACCGCGTCCATACTTTGCGCACCGGCCCGACGCCTGTGACGACGGCATAATCATGTGCCTGCCACCGACCACGACGGCACTCCGGTAACGCGCTCCGTTTGTAAAACGCGACCCAAACGCACTATTATATGTCGATCTTGGCGAGAGCTCACGAATTAGAATAGTTCGGCTCTATGTCAAGATTCGAATCCGAATTCAAATTCATGAGCTCTCGCCACAATCATCATATTGTAGCGTGATTGGATCGAGCACCTTACAGACGAATGCGTTACGGGGTGCTGGTGTGATCGGTGGCGGGCACCTGATTATGCCGCCGTCACCGCCGGGGTCGGCGCCTCTGCGCAAAGTATGAATGCGGTCTTAAGGAGTGCTACCACTGTTGGCTGTCGTGAGGTCTTATAAAGTTTCGCGAACATGCATCTTCTATTATACAAACCACTGACTTCGTGCGTCAGCTTGTTGGTTCGATTGCCTGCAGACCTTTCGGTGTGTTTGCTGGCATATCTGTCCATTTGCAAGTGAGTGGTTGTGAGTAGAGAATGTTAGGCAAAGCAACGTAGGGAGAAACTGATGGATGTCAGAGTAACAATGTAAGACAAGGTTATCATTGTGATAGCACCTCCTCTCACATAAACATCTATTTCGTACTCTCGCTGTCATCCTGCAGTGTGCTGAAGTCGCACTTGGTGTCAGCACAGAGGGATGGCACAAGTTGTGTTGGGTTGTCGGCGGAACAGTGCTGTTCCGACTGACCGATCAAAGTGTGGGAGACTGGGTAACTGAAAACGATCGCAATCTTTCCAACAAGTCATGGTCGGCTCAAGCTATCTAAATGAGCGCAGAGGATCAAAAACGAATAGTGACCTAACCATAATGGGGTGCAGTCGCAGAACTCCGATTACTATGACTAATGGGTAGTACCAATGTATGTGCGGATAATTGTTATTCTAATAAACTTATACGCCATCCTGCTGACCCACAGGGCTGAGTTACTCCTTTTCAAATTATCACATGCCTAGTCCTCATCTCAACAGGCAATGTGATGCACGAGGTACATAGCGTCGCTAAAAGTGATAGTATCATGAGTTGTTGTTAAAATCTCTCCATTACTCGCTTTAAAGACAGCATTAGGGGTAATGCGGTAATGGAGGAATCCCTACAAGAAGTCACTCACATGGTAGTCCTAGGCCTAAGAAGGCTATCTGTGGCGAAATTTCGGTAAAAAAAGCGCCCCTCCAAGCTGTGGAAACCCTGCAAAGCGCCGCAACCATGCAGCGGTTCCGCCTCTTGGACACGGCGGTCCCGCCTCCCGATGACGTAATCCCGATTGACTGAGGTGGGAGCGGCCAAGGAGATGCAGCAGGATCGGAGGTTTTGCGGCGCGCTTTCCCAGTTTTAGCTCGAAACTCACTCAAAAAATGGATGTTGTCGTATTTCCAAACATTCCCCTGTGTTTACTTGGCAGCATGCCGATGGAAAACTAAATCAGACTACCCGCTTCTTGACGGGCAGGTCGTCCGCGTCGAGATCAACAGTGGAGGGTCCTATTTCTCAGATTTTCGGCCATTTCCATCCGTTTTTTCTCCCTATCCTGTTACTAGGCATCTCGACTTTCATATGCACTATTTCTATTACTTCTCCTCCGACTTTCCCCTAATGCTGCCTTTAAGCAGTAGAGGACGGTGCTACGGGTGACATGAACGGTGAGAAATTCACAAAATGTGTCTTCTACCTGGAAACCAGAGGTCTAACAACACCACATGCGACGAATTTCCAAGTGAGATGCCAAGGAGCACAGTTTCTAATACCGCTCGTCCTTCTTAATGTGCTTCGCGTCCTGGGGTCGACTTTTCCGAACAGTGACTGAGATCTAGTGTAACAGACTGAAGCAGAGCGGAACTGTCGTATCGATCCCGAGTCTATCGGAATAACTTGATGTTTGATGTGTCGGCTTTTGTGGTGTACGCATCCAACGGTACGAATCAAAAGCTTGAATGGATTATACGACCGAGTTAATCGGACCACTGCTTTTGAAGCGTGTGGATGGCAGTCTTGACAGTTTCCTAGATTCGGACTGAATTATCTGATTCATGTTGGAAAAAATCGACGAATTTAGTTAGAAAATTGTTTATGTGTTTATAAGTAGTGAGCAGTAGGTAAAACCCTTTATGCCACAGATAAGAAAAGAGCCAAAAAAGCGAATACCGTCAATCAGAGCTCAGCTCTTTATTTTCTGCCCCATCAGGAGGAGTCTCTGTAACTTGCTACTGACAGGAAGAGTATGAAAAAGTTTGGATCAAGTATCGGATTTTGTGATATCCTCCAAGAGTCGTTCAGGATCAGAGAGTAGATTCGAGATCGAAGATACATGTGCAATACGCTTTTCATCTTAAGAACAAGAATTCGGATGCTTCCGCTATACACGTTTGTTTTCCTTGAAGTAACGATAATTATAAGAGATCTACGTTCCAAGAAATATTCGCTTTCTGACAAATTGCAACATTAATACTCGTCCGGGTGGCTCCCGCATTATCTTCTTCCTTTCTTCCACAACCTTGTCTCGTTCCAGATAAACTTGGGTGTGTGTTACGTCAGGATTTCGCACGACGAGGGGAGGTGTGCGGCGTAGCGTGTGCGAGCTATGCGCGTCGCGGTTCGCTTCGAGACCCAACAACATGGCCCCTTTAGCTCGTTCGCATTGCTTCGCTTGCGACATGTCGCGGTGCGAAATCTTGACGTAAGGGTACACACCCGATGAATTCCACCCTTTCGTACATCGATAGTTTTTCCTTCCTTCTCATATTGAATTTCAAATCATCTGCTGCCTGGTCTAGTCCTACCAGAAACGAATTTCTTTTCAGATGAGTATCGGCTCTACTTATTATGAAGGTGGCACAAGATACCATTGCAAAACTTCCGGTCCCTCCACATACGTACTCGAAGCAAGAGGTTACGGATAGTTTCTTATGCACCAAATCTTTCCCGTTGCATTTACAGGTGCAAATGCCATCGGAATCCTATAAATCTGAAATTGATTGTGATCAGGATATCTCTAAGATACTCCGGTTTTTTTTTTACTTCGCCTCTTTAGAAAGAGGGATCGAAACGGGAGATATGCGATGCACATTCCATCGCCTTCTGGTAAAGGTTTGAGGCCTATATTGATAAAAATCAGTGAGCTGAACCAACTCAAAAATATGGAGCTCTAACGACCATAAAAGAGATGGGAAGTCTCATCATAACAAGAAGTTGTATGGACAATTGTTATAAGCCGACAAAGCCGATTGACTTTTGTGCAATCGTTACTGCACGCAATACAATTAAAGCGTCGGACTCGCAAGAAATCGTGAAAAACGATTCATATTTGGTTTCAGAATTAGCTGAATGTTCCCAAGAATGGCATACACGCAAAATTCCGTTCAGGTACCATGTGTGGTACCGTGTACAATAGAGCTCCTTACACTTTTTAGAACAACACAAGAAGCAACGTTTTCCAAATACACAAGAAGCAACGTTTTCCAAATATTAATGCGAATACTGGTATAAGAAAACACAGAAAACTTGAAGCTGGGTCAGAATCTCTGCTATCCACCATTCAACCTGAATGATACAGATCATAAAGACTCAAGAAGCTAACGAGGCAAAACACGGCCGAAAATAACTGCCAACACATAGATAGAGAAATAATTTGTAGCAATCACATGCTAAATGAGAAACAAGTATCTGCAAATGAGTTTGTCCTATATCAATGTTCCACCCTTTCATTGGATTTGACAAACAAACAGATAATGAATCTGTGGATTTATTCATTACAGATCGCTTTGGCGATAACGGAAAAAACAAACATACCACTGTGGAAGAACCAAAAGTCAATCCAAAATCCTTTCGAATTTTTGCCGGAACATACAGAAATGCAGCACTGATGAATTGGGCCTCGGCCTCTTTAACAGTGCCTATTATAGCTCCAATAACCTCACACTGTATGCTGCACTGTAGAGCGGAAAATTGCACCCTGCCACCATGCTCCAGGCATCGCTGCACAGTATGAGAGCCACCAAATACACAATCCGCTGAGCTGTCAATGCGCAGCTGCACATTGCTGTCTAGGTTTCCATGTCCGAGCCCGCGTTGCGAAACCATTGTCTGTCGTCACGCCACAAAGCCAGACTTGGGTAATTGAAGGTATCCGGGCAGTGAGATAGCAAGGAATGCAATCATGCCAAGTTTTCATGTGTCGAAATTCATATCCAGCTTTTATTAAGGAATGTAGAGGCAGGTAATCTTCTATTACATAAAATGACTGGCTGAATCTGTGACGATGTGGGCATGAAACTGTGCACAGATATTACGTAGTTTCCATCTCGTTTATCTGTACGTCTTATAGACGGCGGTCATCGGTTGTCATTGACTTTAGAGGTGTTAATTAGCAGAATATGTAGCACAAAGATGAGGTAGTAACAAGCATCTTTACCTATAACGACGATTGCAGTCTCTCATCGTCTCACTCGCAAACACGACAACACGGCTCACGCACAAAATACTGGGTTGAGGAATAAGTTCCCGCCGTTTTTTCCACTTTTCACTTTGTTCCACACACGCACACACAGCATCAGACACAGCCGATTATATAAAATAGGATGATGTAGTGATTTACAAAAATCTATTTTTCTTGTGCTTCTAAGGAAAGATAGAGTTGATAATAGTGGCCAAAGCGTAAAGTCAAGTCATAGCGGGTCATTGGAAGGCACCCCATTTAGTGAAGCTTCTTCGTCCGTTAGTCATTCATGAGGCTGCAATACTATACCCAGCAGATATTTCACTCCAGAAAGGAAGTGGCGAGAACCACTCGAAATATTCAGCTTTTACAGATATTATCGCAGCGCTTGAAAATGAAAACTGAACTTAGATGGAAAAGACGACGTGGAATGTTCGCTTTTAATTACATTTAGCGGGCTGATTACGAAACAACATGAAAACTACAGAGAAAATCTTTTTAAAAAGCTACCCTACGAAAAAATTTTCAAAAGGCTGCTCCTTGATGGGCCCGACCAAGGCCGCCGTCAGACTTTGCGATTTTGCGATTTCCCACTTTCGCAGGCGAAACTACATCTTGAGATTGTGCAGTGCCGCAAGTCCGCGTGCGGAGCCGCGACACCGCGAAATCGCAGCAATAGAGAAATCGCAAAATCTGACGGCGGCTTAGCACTGCATCTAGTCGAAGCACATTATAGCAACAGAAAGAGCTATCGGGGCGAATGAAGAAATGGAATTAATTGATGGACTTTCTGAGAAGCCACTGCAATGCTCCAGAAAATCACGATTTTTATGGGTCTAAAGGCATGGCAGGTCTCGAAGTGATCGAGCCCTTCACTACTATACGAGGACCTGGCTGTAAAGGCACACCCAATGACTAGATAAGTCTACTTCCTGTCACACTGAAAGTGAGAGTGGGGGGATGTGGTCAACGCAGTTGCGGCAATCAAAGCTGTGTGAAACATCCTGTAAAAATTAGAAGGAAAGACCCATGTGGAATGTTCTCTTCCAGGTATATGTAGTCGGCCTGACTAACATGAAACATGAAACTCACAGAGGAAACCTAAAATCGGATTTTCGAAAAAGCTGCCCTTCCTTCTTTGATGGGCACCTACTAACGCTGTAAAGAGGAGATTGACTTCATGCTTTCCGAGACAAGCTGAAACTGGGGCTACCCCTCACGCAGTGTCCTGCCACCCTTCACTGCTGCGTTATCACTCACAGGCAGTGAGCAGTTAAAAATTATCACCGAAAAGGAGGCGATATACTGGAATATTGTCCGGAACGCACAGGAAGGCAGTGAAAAAAATGGCGAGAGTCGGAATGCAGATAAGGAAGAAGGGATATGTACCCTGATGTCAGGATGCCGCACGATGGCGAGCGGCGTGCGACACAGTGTGTGCGAGCTTTGCGCGTCGCGGTAGTTGGGTCTCAAAACGATTACAACGTAATGCTAGGAGTGCGATACGCAGTTGACTTCCAATCGCTTCGGGACCCAACAATTTAGCTCGTCCGCATTGCTTCGCTTGCGACATTCCGCAGTGCGGCATCCTGACATTAAGGTACACATCCAAGGAAGAAGTGATGTAGAAAATGTTACGGATCGCCCATCCACGTGATGAAACCACCAGGCCAAAAAGATAATGCTTGGCTCACGCTCGTGGAATCAGCACGGCCTGTTGCTATGATTTATGGCTCAACTAAGCCATGATTTTCCCTTTGAAGCCGAAGAGTCCAATACGTTAAGTGTCCTAATTGACGGCAGACTCTTCGTCCCACACTGCAACATATTGTTGAAACTGCTCCTGTGGGAGATGTAATGGAGATGAGAGCATCTCAGCATCACCAAGAGCCCATATCAACTGGCATATTCATCCGTCAGTCACAGAAGTGGAAGGTCGCAGGCCAGATTCCCTCAGTGTGCAGTCCAATATCCGTTCTCTGCCTTCTGCGTCAGGACGCGGTGCGGGGGCGGACCGCCGTCGGCTTGGTTGAGCGCTGGTATGCTCACGTACGGTAGACCAGAGGAGGTGGACGGCTGCGGATAGATAGCTTGCAGGGTGCAGGAGTTACCGCTTACACTCCTTTCGTTGACCCAAGGGGGACGAAGCACGGTCGGACCTGAGATCCGACAAGAAGATGAGAGTAGACCGACTATCGTGAATAGTGTGTATATAATAAATATAGTTGGCTCTGTTTTAGTTCCTTGTACTTGCTGTTGTACTTAGGGTAGTCTATAGGGTAGAGGTGTGAGGGCATATACCTCCGGGAAGCGGCGGTCATATTGTGGAGAAAGCAGTATGGTTCCCGGAGAAACCCACGTGGACAGTGACAACCCGCAGGCATAGCAGCTGGTTGGTGCGGAGTCCGGAGACCCGCAACCACGACGCTGTTGGGCTGGCGGTTTGGAGGGCATCCGCCCGACGAGCCGCAACACCACCGCTTCTACGAGCTACGTCCAACAAGTGTGTGGTTGGTATTTAGGTCACTCTTTAAACACCCTCAACGCCCGCGAATCTAACTGTTGTACCTTAACAAAAGTGTAAGGTTCCCAGTTACATACCAATCTCATGGTGTTGGACTGCTCTATTTACCGCGACTTGTGTCCACTGATTCTGAGAGTGCGATATGGACGATCACCTACAAGTAATACAGCGCGTGACTTCACTGCACTTCATTTCACCGGAGCCCTCAAACTTTTCACAAGGGGCATGTTGGTACCGAACTATACGAGGACTAAATGTCCCTTTCACTTACGAAACAGCGAAATCATGGATCTTTTCAATACACGTATAGGAAAGTTCGCGGCATATCCGAAAATCACGCCATGAATTACACTAAGTATAGAATGTTCATAATATATATCAATGTGAAAAACATACATATTCAAGTTGAAATGAGCTATCTTCACTCTCTATGGAATTGCAGACGAGGTGCGACTCTATAATTCAAAGTGAGTTTTCAAAAAAAAAAAGAAAAAAGGTGAGAGAAAAAATGCAACCATTACTGGACAGAAACTAATAAGCTGCAGTTTGAAAAGTGATAAATCGGTGATAATAATGCTTTCAGCAGAGATCCTACCCTTAAACTTCTTTAGAAGATGTGGGTAATTTAGTAGTAATCAGAAAATGTAAAGAAGTATGCTACAATTGAATGCATCAATGAATAAAGAAGTCAGTGAGAATGGCGAGAAGACGAGAAAAATGATAAACAGGATAGATACTCGTTGTTTGCGTTAAATTGAAAAAATCATTAGCAAGATCTGCGGGAGCGAGCATAACGGTTGCAGCAAACGTACGGTCAGGAACGGCTTGGATACTCAAAAAAGACCTCTGCAAAACATCGCATCACGGCTAATGAGAGCCTAATATCATCCGACAATCATTAAAACATGATTACGGTTTTAAAGATACAACGTCTGAATTCCATCAAGTCTGGTGCCCTCCAAGTCAAACGCCTGCGATTGTTCGAACGGCCTGAAGTGCGACAGCGAACGCATGAGCGAAATTTAAGTGGTCGAAAGGCGAGATACCTCAGATAGGAAGGAAACGAAAGGCCTAAGGGAATGGGGATGTGGCACTATTTGCTGCGAAAGGCGTTCTAAACTCTCTAATGAAGCTCTACGTGGCCGACATTGATACACTCCCCTCTTCTTTTGCCACTCTCTGGATGGACTCCTCGGACATAACCTAACTATCACTGCCACCTATCATTGATCCGCTAGGCTCCTCAACCTACTCCTCCGCTAGCTCCACAAGCTATCGTGACGCACCGCAAAACACATCAGCCAAGAACTAATGGGGAAAACAGAAGTCACTATCTCGCACTTCTAGCCATTCTTGTCCATTGACTTTTCTTCACAGCCGTTTACTATCTGGCATTTCCATTTTTATTTCAAACGGGCGACCAATCGCCCGTATTAGCCCTGAAAAGAAACCGCTCCTACGACCATTTTTGGACACATGGAGGACTCTCTGAAAGGAATATTCTTCCTCTTACGACGACTTACCCTCCACGGTGAAGAATAGAAATTATGTGGAATTATCGGATGATATCAGTCTTTGACCCCAGCACCACGTACAGCAGGAAAGAGGCTTATGTCTGCACGAGGTAACTGCAGTAAACGTTTCACAAGCCATCCTGACCAAACATTTGCTTCCCCTACGGCTGTTTTTGAGAGTTTTAGAGTACATTAAACACACAGTAAGTATTGCAACACAGCCGCACATGGAAACGATGAAATCCCTTCAAAAAGGAAAGTCTGCAGCCTTATTGTCAGCATAGTCCAGAAATTCCTTTCCATACGCAAGACATACCTGAACTTCTATGATTGAGCAACGATAAGGACTCACTACACATATTAGGTGTGTGCAGAATAAATGGCCAAAACATAAGTGGCCATAACTTCGCCCAGACACAACTTTATTTGCCGAAATTAAAACCATCCAAATCTACAGGATTTTGCCAACTATCTGGTGAAGAAAATATGCCATCAAGATCAAATTCTGGATTGCGAGGATTAATAAAGTCAAGAATGGCATTTTTAACCTGCATAGTATCGGCGAATTTCTTCTGACGCAGATTTGCATCGAGAATTCAAAAAAAAAAAGATAATCCGTTGGGGATAGGTCTGAGGAATAAGAGGAGTGAGGGAGAGTATCGATGCATAACTGCATCAGTTTTTGCCGGCTGCGCAAAACAACGCAGAACCTCACACTTTGCAAGTCAGCCGGCTGAAACTGATGCAGTTAGGCATCGAGACTCTCCCTCACCCCCCCCCCCCACCTGTTCCACAGACCTATCCCTGACGGATTAATTCTTTTTCCGGGTTCTCGATGCAAACCTGCGTCAGAAGGAGTTCGCAGATATGATGCATGTTGAAAATGCGATCGCTGACTTGATTGATTTTTGCAATCCACAATTTTATCATGATAGCATATTTTCTTAACCAGATCGTTGGCAAAGTTCTGTGAATGTGAATGATTTTTATTTCGACAAATAAAGTTGTGTCTGAGCGAAGTTATGGGTAAAATCAAGCCAATAAACGACTCAGGAAAACGATGGGAATTAGTCGGCGTTGGAAGGACATGGCCCACAATACTACTCAAGAAGCGGTGGCACTTTTGGTTCCGTTCCGTATTAAATTTCTGTGTTTGACTTGGTCTGACATTTTATAGGAATATTTCTCAAAGAAGCGTACCTGCATGAGAGCCTCGGTATCGTCCTGAGCGTAATGTGCCGTGAATTGTGATTTCAACACCTGCAATTTCTATTTTAAAAGCACAGTAAGCAGTAGACAGTTTATCGATCCAATGACCTGATAGCGTTGAAAGTGAGGAAAGTTGCCCTTGCCCTGACAAACTCCTTTATAGGAAGGGATAGTCCATTAGAGACTGATGAAACTGGTCACATACCGTTTCATAAATCGTGGTCAATTTGTTCTTAGTGTTCATTTGAGCCACCGAACGATTGAAGTCCCATCGACCGTCACTTACACGCCTAAAATTCCACCATTTCGTTTATGATAATTATTTCTGAATCACTGCAGGTCTCATCCGATCTCTGTCCCGAAGAAGCATAGAAGGATTCTGAGAACAGTACCTGAAGAACTCCGGACGAATCCGACGTCGTTTTGCTGGGGACCAGTCTTCAGTGTTCAAAAAAAGCAGCGGATGATCGTTTTCAGGCAGCTCAGTGTCGAAAAGACGACGGCGACCGTAACTAAATTCACATTTACAACGTGGCTCTACTCTCAAGTCTACTATCCTACTATTCATAAACCCACAGCTTTGCCGGTTCACTGTGAGTACCTCGCTGCGGAGGCGGCGGGCGAGTAGGAGTAAGTGGATCAACGGGACAAGGCTGTTGTGCCAAATGAACCAGATCTATAATCACAAATGGTCAATAGAAACATTTACGGGCAAGATAGGGATGCATTTCTCACCTCTGGGATCTACATGTGTAATCCGATTTACATTCTTCTCAACAGCCGACGGTATATCTTCACAAGCTGGAATTCTATTCAAGCACACTTGCTCGGATACTGCAAAAGTCATTGCGAGTATGTGTCATGGTGATGCCCACCTCCAACAATTCGCAGCTGAACTTCAGAGTCGTGAAAGACGCAGTCCGTACCCAACTCTCTGTAGTAAACCCGTTTCCTATGAGAGAATATTGTGAAGGTGCCTGTCATGCAGCAAAATGGTGTACACACTTCATCCCATCCGTTACGTGGTTTCTAGGGGCTGCACCGTGAGAGCCAGCACGCCGCTGTATACAAACGAGAGTCTCATCACTTCACCTTCATCCCCACTCCGCCTCATCGCAGGTAATGCGCAATGCCTTTCGAAGGATGAATAGGTTAAAGGTCAAAATAGGGCTCACTTGTGTCGCTTTCTCTTGAAATGGCTGCTTTCATTGAGTGTGGTCAGAGTGCTAACTCCATATTAATCAATGCTTTTCTCGCAATTGCATACTAGGGCATGCTTATTAAGTCGGCTATCTCAGTCAATCGATGATCATGAACCACAGTAGCCGCAGATATTTCGAACGTGGATTATAGGTTAGAGAAGGCTTACGAAAAATAAGTAGAAAGGAGGCTGAGGGTCTCCGAGACGACCAATGCCACCGCTTATAGCGTATTTCAGCCAAAAACACTATTTTTGAAAAAAATACGTTGGAATTTGCGGCGCAACCGGCAACGCGAAGGGTATTCTGCTAATATCTTCTTAATGATTTTTCTCGGTATTATCTTTGGAAATTCCATATCATACGAAAATAATGACTTACTCATTTTCCAGTCAACAAGTCTCGTCGCTTGCTGTAGTTCGACACGGTGCCTTTCTTCGAGCTCTCGGATGGCCAAGTATGAGTCAATGAAGACGACCTTCAATATAAACGCACTATGCGGAATTTGCGCAACCCTTCAAATGAAATCGCTTACACCCTCTGGTATTCCCATATCCTTCTCTATAAAACCACATCGTAGCAGCTCACCATATAAGACACGATAGTCGAAGAACAAACCATTGTGAGCAACTTGAAACAACCGAAGAAGTTGAAGAAAACAAGGTCGGATATTTTAAAAAAAAGAGGACAATTACCAAGACATGCAGGTTTTGGGCATAACTCTAGAAAACTTCTCACAGCTGGCCACTCTTCGGTAAATGTGCATTTCAAAATAAGATCTTCACGAGCAAGGTTGAGGCCTGAAAGCTCCGAATAAAAGACAACTTGCAGGGCAAAAAAAATGGTTTTAGTAGAATTATCATTTTTTTCAAAAACATTCGACGACAACAAAATAAGCACTGCTGTTGCTTCTTTTTTTGGATTTTCTATGCTATTTTCGACGGTTGAGGCGAAGCAGAGACTGGCACTTTTAAGGCAGACAGCACTCGCTACCTACAGCATTATCCTCTAACTCCATTCCATGCTAACAACCAACAGCGACTGTATGCATTAGTTTTCGTGCTGCCATTAGCCCGCGTTCGTACTTTGCGATGCCAGCGGCAGGGTATGGCTGCGTGTATCTGCGTCTCCGCCTACACCATTCTGCCTCGTTGCCTGCGTCATCTCTGCACCTCCCCTGTGCCACTCTTCCCTCGCTGCCTGTGGACGCAGCCACGCCCTGCCTGCGGTGCATGACCGCGGCCTTACATGCCTACTTATGGTGCTATTGCAACATGAACGAGCAATGCAAGATTCTTGCTAAAGCTTCAACCAGCCCAAGCCTTGTGCAAGGATCAACTTTCCTTGACAACTTACTTGACATTAAGATTCGAAAATAGTACTAGAAAGACCGCATTTTGGGCTGATTTTCTGAGATATCTCATTTATCAACATTCATAGGTAATTGTTTGAAATGAATTAAGAACCATATTAGCTACAGAAAACTGATTTGTCGTAAATTTGGGGAAGTAAATGTCGCTGCATCGGCAATATGTCATATGGAGGATCTTACAACATTTGCCAGCCTTTCTTAAGTCTTCATAAGCATTCCACCGCCTTTCATCCAGCTGAGGATTCACTTGACGTGAATGAACGTTCGCAGCCAGACGTACTTGCAGGCTCTCATCAGGCACCTAAATGGTCAAAAACCGCATCAATGACGGGGCATATATTTATCATCTCCGCTGAAAACATCATATCAACTACAAACTTATATCTATCCCTCACCGAGTGGCTCAGTAATAAAATAATGAACATTCGAATACTTTTGAATCTTACCAAATCAGATAATTCTTTCATTCTGGCCTGTCCACGAACGAACACTTCACGCGGAACACTGATAAACGACATCTCTGTGATTCGGGGATATTCGCTGCGTTGGGCTGAAATGATGAACGTCCCCTCTCCCTCATTGTTTGTATATGTCAGCGAAGCAATAAGGCCGCGTTTATACGATATTTTGCGGTGCCATCGGCAGGGTGCGGCTGCGTGGCTCCGCGTCTATGCCTGAGCCACCGCCTCGTTACCTGTGCCGTTCCTGCACCCTCCAGTGCCACTCCGTCTCGCTGTCAGTGAACACAGCAATGCCCTGCCGGTGCAAAGTATGAACGCAGCCTAAAGCAGTTAAATGTGAAAAGCCCCTACTTTCAGTTATCAGTTTGGTGAGTGCGTTGCTGTAATCGTGCGGTTCATGTAACCTCCTCTCCAGAAGACGATACTGAGTGTCGTTAGCTTCTCCGACGCTACCAGTGGTCTCGAAATCCATAAAAACAAATGTATTCACCGCTTCACCGCCACCAAAACTGAAAACTATTTATTTTGGCAAAGCTTCAATGAGCCAACAAGCTATGTTTCTATTCGACACTACAATGGCATTCGTAATGGGTCTGCACCACGTAAATGACGCAACCTTTCATGTCGTAGTTGTAAAACTGATACTGAGCTCACTTTTGGGGCCTAGAAAGAAAGCAATCAATGCAAAGTAAAGCTGGCATTGTGCTGTGGTGAAAATAAAGAAGCTGCAAACCCACGTGAAAAACTGCGATACTCCGATAAAAACCGCAAAAGTTTTACAACAATTACCGTGAACTACACCTTTTAGAGACTGAAAACTGGTTGGCCCAGGTGCACCGATCTGTAATTCGGTTGCCTGTAGTAGAGATGCCACTTATTGCTACCCCACCCCCGCGATTCATACACATGCAGAAATTTTTCAGCTTCTGAGCAGAAATAACCTCTCAGAATACCAGCGACTAAATGCACCAACCATCCAAGCACGATAATTTACCCAAAATTTCAAGATGAAATATGTATAATGGCCCCCACCGCAGCCTGGGCGTCCTATCTAGATCGCGTATTCTGGGAACAACATAGAATGAAAAGCTACCCACGACGGTGGCACAGCACCTTCTTCGCATCTCCTTCAAGAAACAGGTCGACAAGACCCCCACAATATTTTGGGAGCTCGTCTGTGTCCGTTCTTTAGAAAAGCCAGAAGCTTCTTCTTGAGGATGAAGAACGCAATGGTGGAAGCAGAGTCCTCAATAACTCTGGGTGGGTTATCGCACTCAAATAAATTAGAACTGCTGAATGAGTAGCCAGTGAACCAACGGCTCAAACCTGTAGAATCAGGGTTCTACAGAGTTTGCCATTGCCCGAGCTCACGAAGGTGCAGAGCCAGAGCTCCACACAGAAGAGGAGAGTTGAAAATAAGAGGGAAGCCGAAGCACAGGTCAACCCATCACTAGGTGAGCGGTCACCGGCTCGGGTAGTAGGGCGTGTGGCGATTGGTCGAATTTTCGCTTCGCGGCGCCGTCAGTACCACTTGCCGCAGTCGTTTAGAATTCCACTCAAGATGCAATGGGCTGGTACCGTAAAGGACCTTCAAGGATTGCATGTTTGAAGCTTTGAAAGTTGGCCTGTGTTGTTGCTGTTGCTGTTTCATCAGGTATAGCTGCAAATGACTCGCACTCGCCGCGCGAAAATTCGGCCAGTTGCCACACACCCGGGTAGTGGACCTGTGCCTGTTTTACAGCTCTTCCAAGTAACGAGTTATTCACACACGAGCAGCTAAAAACGCACAAGCTCCTAAAATACGAACCGCTCCTTCCACTCATGAGGAGACCGACCGGGTGTGTCTCATGATAACTGTCCGCTAGAGAAGGCTTGACAAACTATTTCCAGGAAATGTATTCCAGCCCACCGTGTCCAAGCTTATGCTGATCAGTGTATTTCCCCCGGTTTGCAAAATCGATAATTGTTCCCGTCGTCCCTTCACTATCTATCTCAAACAACATAAGTAGGAGCTCGGACCTCCAAAAGTGAAACCGCCGACGCCCATCAATTAGCGCAGCAATCGGACGATTGTCTCACTGTTACCATGACTGAACTACACTTGAGGACGAATTACTGTGGGCTTCTGAAGATGGGTTCCACAGGGGGACCACAGCAGGAAGGCAAGTTAAGTGAGGATACCAATGTGATGGGAACAGACCGCAAGCTATGGCGACAGTGTAACGCCTTTCACCCCAAACATCAACAACCTGCATGTTTCCGGAAATCTCCACCAAAGCAGCCCCTCCCCGACGCCATTTTGCACAGAGATCGTATTTTTACATCAGTCGTCGAGAAATCTTCAACGAGCACCACTTTTTCCAGTGATCTTTGGAGTGATGAAGCAGTTTCTGAACCAGACCGTCTATCGCTAACTATACCTTGATCTAGGAAGCAATACTGTGATTACTGATTAAAGGCACTTTTCGCGTTCGTACCAGCTATTCACCCTGCCGCAGCCGATAGGCCCCCGGATAAATGTCGAGGCTGTACCATTTGAGCGGCGCCACGAGGCCTCCTGGCAGCGCTAAACCCACGGGAAGCAACTGCGATCCCACCCGGCATTGGACGATACTTTTTTCCAACGTGGAGTTTACGTGGGCTTGTGATTCTGCGATAAGATAAGATAAAGAAGAAGTGCAATGGTTAAAGGCACCAGCGGGGATAAGCGAAGATTGAGATCTGGAAGTACATGTTCTCTGAAAACAAATTTTACTTCAGAAGAGATCATATATGGCGAAAATCGCATTAAAAAAACGCGGCTTGGGGTCTTATGGCGACCCCGCACATCGGCATGTCATTATGCGGTTATGCTGCGGTCGGGGGAGTCACCGTGGATGGGCGGGACAACGATCGCGGCAGGCTGGTTCAGACCCTAGCCTGTCTTCAGTTCACTCCGGGTAGTGACGCAGAGGACGAGAGAGAGAACGGGGGTCACAATGCTCGGTTTTTTCGCAGTTGTACGTCGTTCTTACTCTACTAGTAGATTGCAGAGCACCTTTACTTTCGTAATCCCCCAATCTGCCAATTTACCCCTCCCGATATCTTTAATGTAACGTTCACTTGTGGAAACAGGTAATATCTCAAGGTTCCTCATGATACCATCCAGCGAGGACTGATTCCAAGGCTCGTTTTCACGCGGCAATCTCGTACAAGGCCAAATATCAAGAGTCCTCATTTTTGTCATTTTTGGTGGCTTCTTCCGGATTATTCTTTCTCGGTGTATTCTTTTGCACCTCTAGTGTCATAATTTAGCTCTTAAACTCATTTAAAGTAATCGCGGAAAGGGTTTTGAAGAACTTTTTCAGAGAGAAAAACATCATTAGTATACCGACAGAATCGATGATCGAAAAGTTAACGCGTTGAATACCTGAAAAATTTTCCTCAGCTCAACTATTGCTCCTGTCCTATAAGGAAAGGTCAGTTAGTGAACCCTGCCATTCTTAATTAGAAGCTTATCGCTGTATTCGTCTTGAGACGGTGGAGTCAAATCTGCTGCCCAAAATTACAGAACGACTCTGCGAACGAAGCTATGAAGGTTTTCCTAATGAGCAATACTGTAACATAATAAGTGCGAGCATCCATAGCGCGAAATGTTGTTTATATGATTAGAAGGTCGAATCGACCCTGGAGACAAGTCTATAAACTGATCAAGAATTTCACCAAAATTGGGAAGGATCTTTGAGTAACATTTAGAATCACTAGACCTTTGGATAAGACCAAGTGGCGACACATTCAACAACGGAGAAAGGCAGGGATGGCCGAGTGGTTAAGAGTGTAGGCTCGCGTCTCCACATTCAAGACCACTGGGTTCGATCCCCCCCCGAGGCACAAACCATGCCTTGTAAGCAATTGCAAAAATGGTGACGTTATCGGCGTCAGACCCAGCTTGGCAGGCTCGCTGATGACCAGTTACAGCAAACATGTCTAAAGTAGCAGACAGGTTCAGAGAAAATGCTATGAGGTCATTCGGTATGGCGCGCAAAATCCTTGCACGAGATCTGTGGACCGTATGCGAGGGCTACCGAGGGGAGAACGACCTTGGCCAACGAAGTTACTTCGAATTGGAAGTATGAATAAGGGGTGATTGACCGGCAAGTCCCGGGAGGTTGTTGACCTAATGAAGTGCAAACGTATGTGATCGTATGTCTTAAGGAAACACAGTGTAAAGGAGTCAAGGCAGGGGAGATTGGAGATGGTGTTAATGCTTCTACAACGGAAGAGACACCGAACGGAATGGCAATGCCATAACTGTATAAGAGTCCCTCACGGACTGTGCCTCTGCAGTGGATAGCTTCAACGAACGAATCAGGTTGTAAGGATAGACACGATGGAGGGGTACTAGACCATAAAGACCGAGTGCACCGCAAGGTGGCTGCTCCGAAGTTGAAAACGAAAAGTTCTGTTAGAGCCTCGATGAAACCACCAGGTCACTTCCATAAGGCGATTATCTTACCATAGCAGCCGACATGAACGGTTATGTCGGTAGTGACAGGAGAGAAATAGAGAGAGCACACGGAGGCGGGTGTGTACCCTTATGTCAGGATTTCGCACGACGACAAGCGGCGTGCGACGTAGTGTGTGCGAGCTGTGCGCGTCGCGGTAGTTGGGTCTTGGAACGATTACACGGCAATGCTAGGGGCGCGATACGCAGTTGACTAGTAATCACTTCAGGACCCAACAACGTGGTTCCTTTAGCTCGTCCGGATTACTTCGCTTGCAAAATATCGCGGAGCGAAATCCAGACATAAGGGTACACACCCTACGGAGGCGGAGAGACTGGGACAAGAAATGCTAAAGGAGAGAGGGTGCTTGACCTGGCTACAGCCCACGACCTGGCCATCTGTGGTACATTCTTCGCGGAAAAGTAGACTCACTCGGTTCTCAACAACGTAACGGCTGAAGGAAGGGTCCAAGATGGGTGGAAGACTAGTACAATCGTCTTCATCTTCAAACAGAGGGATGATGTATTGGAGTGCTTCAACTACCGCGGAATCGAGTTGACAGCTCATACTATGAAGCTGTATAAGAGGCTGTTCTATTCAAGACTGCGGGAACTCATCCCTACCTCCCATGAGCGAAGCGGGTTCATGCCTGAGAAATCCACATTTGACGCCATCTTCGTCGCCAGACAGATGATGGAGAAGTATCGAGAAACGCAGCGACCATACTATCTGGCATTCCTCGATCTCAAGAAAGCCTACGACCGTCTCCCCAGTCCAGTACACTGGAATGCGTTGCAAGAACTTCTTGTACCAGAACGCCTGATAGTCCTCATGAGAGATATAGTATCGCTCAAAAGTATTCGGCCAAACACTTTTTTGTCATAACTTTTTTTCTACTTGGCTGAATTTGACAAAATTTTAATATGTGGTGCCTGAGCCTATTGCCAACATTTCCTCCTACTTGAGTGCCGCTTGACTCTTTTCATGGTGTTTTACAAGAATTTACTACAGGACCACTGAAGAAAAAGAAAAAGGCTTGGTCAAGAAAAACGGCTTCCTTTACTAAAACAAAACGAGCAAGCCTCAGAGAACATCAATATTTTGTAGAAAGACCACGACTTTCGATGACAGCGGCACAGCGGGACGGTATAGGGATGGCACTCCAAAAACAAAAAATTGCATTTAACCTCGTAACTTATACCGTTGAGCGCCAAAATAGTATATTAAGTATGCAGTGTCTCCAAGTACAACATACTAAAATTTCTTTTGGATCGGTCCAGTCGCAAAAAAGTTACAAGTGAAAAACTCGAGCGAAAAACCATTTGGCCGAATACTTTTGAGCGCTACTGTATATACGACGGGGCTAAGGCAGTTGTATGCACTCCGCATGGGTTGTTGAACGAAGTGGATATTGCGCTAGTAATGCATCGAGGATCGGTCCTCATCCCGTCCCCCTTCTTCCCCACTCTGGATGTGATGGCAAAAGATCTCATAGGAGGATTTTACTTAAAACCATCCTGTACGCAGCTGACATTGCCAGGTAGCAGAAAGCAGTGGAGAACTTTAGGCAAAAGTACGGAAATGGCAGGACAAAGTGGCTCAGAATGGAGTTCAAATGAACGTCGAGAAAACCAAGTTTATAAGCTCTGCAGAATGCCCAGAGCCAGTTGTGGACCGCCACAGGGAAACCATCGAGAGGGTGGAAGACTTTTAGTACATAGGGAGTAATCTGACGGTTCAAAATACAGTGGACCAGCCCGTGAAGGTCCGAATGAATGCGGCATGGATAGAATGGAGGAAGTCCACTGGGACTCTGTGCAATCGACAGTGCTCCAGAGCGCTCGAGGGCAAGGTGTACTGAACGGTGGCAAGGCCCACAAGATCAGCGAATGCTGACCCACAACAAAGGTGCAGAGGCAACTGCATGCGTGTGAGATGAGGATGTTGAGATAGACATGTGGTTGGACACGACTGGACAAGGTCAGGAACGAGGACGTGAGAGCGATTATGCAGACGGCTCTTGTCCAGCTGAAGCTGAGGGAACAGCGCTGCGATGGTATGCACACGTGCTAAGAAGACCAGAGGATCACCTTGTAACAAAAGCACTAAGTTCGAAGCGCAAAGGCAGCGACCACGTCAAAGTCGGGGTGGAGGGACGTCTCAAGGGTGACCTCATCAGAGTGAAGGCCGCGGCGGAGGATGCCATGAGAGCCCTGCCACGGCGCAGGACCAATCTAGGGTGAAGAGGAGAAAGACATTCAACAACGGAGAAGTTGTTGACTCTTGCCAAAAACTTACTTTCTGTGGCATTTGCCACGCACGCTTGCTGTCAAAGCCACCTGCTTAGATATGCAATGTGCCACTCTCTAACTTTATCCGGGGATTCTACCCAGATAAAATCAGGCGGGCATAGAGAAAGTGATATTCTTTTCCCTTCTATCAGGACTGATCAAATCTCGATTATTTTCCAGAGGTAATTCGACTTTTTGAACATGAAGACAACATTTGGTCTGCGCGAAAATGCCTGGCTCGCACGCTACGAGCGCCGGCACTTACTGTATAGCACATGCTCATTCAGAAGAACCTTCATAACATTGTTCGCAGAACCGTTCCGCGAATTTGAAGAGCACATATTAGAGTTCAGCCTCTATAGATGCATACAGCGACATGCCCCTCATTGAGTGGTCAGTACACTTATTGATTACCATTTGTTAGGTTCTCCGTCCCTGATAGAAGACTCAAAGAAATGCTTCAAAAATGGTATTGGGGCAAAATCTGGAATGAAGCTCACCGTTTCCTTTTGATCGTTTTTGTTGGACTGATGGTGATTTTTGAACTTCTTTTTATAACTGACGACGTAGGTGGTTGTAGATCATCATCCATGTCTGCGCGAACCAGATTCGAACTCATAGGCTGCTGAACCTGAATTTTATCAATCAGTATCGCCAAAGGAACAACTTCAATCAACTCTCGCTACCTACTTGTGGCGGAATCATTCCCATTTTGCTAGCAAACTGTGCGATTTTGCTGGGAGTTGTTGGAGGTGCTTGCTGTTCGAACCGATGAGATTGGGGCGGTGGTGTCACAGGCATTTGTGCGACAAACGGACTGTCTCTGTCGTCATTCTCTACCTCTTGAACTTCTTTGTCATCGGCTTCCATTTCTTGAACTTCATCTCCGAAATCCAGCGCTTGTGTCTCTGGTTCCTATCGAGAAAATTCGTCACTGCTGTGCATATCACACTGTCAATTCATAATAATTCTTTGCCCATTTTACAGCTCACTGAGCACGGGGTCACCTAAAACCTTTGATATTTGATAATAGCCGCGTGAGTGAACACTTGTACACACAAGGAGATGTAGCTTACACCAATGAAGATGCCTTCCCTTTCAAACATCTCCTCATACAGCTAAACCACAATAAATTCTTTCTGAATTTATATAACTCTTTGAAAGCGTTTGTGGTCCACAGTATACAAATTGTTTCGGAAGCGTAGCTGAACAACTTACTTCCACTGCATCAGTGCGTCCAAATATAGGTTCTTCGAAAAAACTCCCATCATCTGATTCCGCCATCTTTTCAGGGCAATGCGCCCCTCTGCAAAGCACTGATTTGCTGTGACGAATAGAGGCAATGTAGAAACATCCAGCCAAAGTCGAATTTTTTCCCTCGATATGCTACCAGTCGAAAGATGGTATAATCGCAAGAGAGTTCGAACACGTGATAGTGGAACATTCCATGGATCACTACTATATATAATCAGTACAGAATAATTGCCCCAGGCTCATAGCTAGGTTTTAAAATATTGCCTTAAAACATGAACTGATCCCCAAATGCCACTATCTACATCAAAAGGGAGAGCCTTTACTATAGAGGTTCTCGGAATCATGACAAGAAAATAAGATCGGATTCGTTGCCTTTGCCTAACAATTACTTTGCCGTGTGTATACGTAATGGACGACGCCTAAACAGCAGTCAAACAATACTAGAAAGGCAGATCGTCTTCGGCTCATCGGAAGAGGGGGAGGTGCAGGGTGGAGCGAGGGTGAAGAAACGCTCAAAAGGAAACCGTATTTTTGAAGACTTCGAAGCAATTCTTTGCGGTCACCTTTTTTGCTAGTACCTTTTGACCGATTGAAGAAATCCGATTTCCAAAAAGGTCGTTCGTCAAGTAATCATGCAACTACCTTGCACTAAGTAGCGCTAATATGATTATCGATTAGTGACCTTTTTTCTTAAAAGTAGGAGAAAACAGCCAGGGTATACCAACAAGACGCGTAGAGCGGGTGGGAATCTAGAGAAAGCTCCTCGTTGATCCTCTTTCACTTTCAATACAAAACTGTGTTGCACTGAAACTAGTGGTGCGTTCTACCGACACTTTCGTGCCGCGCCAGCATGGATCAAGTTTCATTCCCGGAATACATATTGTGGCACGGAAGTAACTTGTCCACTTCACCCGATTAATCTCTGCCTGAATGTTCCTAGAACAAAAGCTACGTCATCTCGACACGAAAACTTCACTGTAGCTTCACGGAAAACCGGGAAGTACTTCATTAAGTTTCTTGAAAAAACGCTTATTGATCCAGATAACAAGTAAATCGAAAACAAAAGCAAACTACGGATAATCTACTCCTAAAAAAAGACAATACAAATGGCCAAACCAATCACACTGAAAGCACAAACTCTAACAGCAATATAAATTTATCACTAAAACGTAATTCCACACAAATATCGATCACAAAACACACTGTACCAATGTGCGAAAATGTGAACAAGCAGTGCCGATCCTATCATTTACTCTTCGCAGCTACAACATAGGCCTTTTATTCAATACCTTCATCAAATATTCCATAAAATAGTCGTCACACTATCGTGCTAATAACTAAACAAAAACTGGTTAACTAAAAGTTTCTTTTGACCTATTTTGTATAAATAAAACTATACTAACACAATGATTAAGTTTCAGAATTGAAGCAAATTAGATATTCATCAATATTGTACGTGGATCCTCGACTGAGCTTTTGATTTTGCGCAAGAACGTAACCGCCTCTCGGCCATCAATCAAACGATGGTCGTACGTTAAAGCTACCTGCATTATTGGGCGAATTTCAACCTGAAAAATGTCGATTTCCAAAATCAACCAAAATAAAAACAAAGAGGAAAAGAATGAGACTGAGGATAACTGTTCAGGCTGCACCTTTGTAGCGGCTACATGGTGTATCCTCACGGTGTTGTACCAGTTTCAACACAACCAAGCCACCATCCCAACACTCAAGGAAGCTGCCTCTATCATTGGAATGGCTGTTCCATTGAATTCACATCTCTTATTGCAAAGTCCCTCCTCCACGTGAGGCCTCGTTGGAAAGTTGTCCGTCTAAGGCCAGGTGTGATTTAGTTTGGTGGACGTGGCCCAGTTAAGTTCAAGCAGGAACACTGTAAGGGTGCACCGTGCAGCCGCAAGAGAGGTCAGTCATCCAAGGACCTACTTGCAATTGGTCTGATTTCCGCGTGGTATGCCTTTATCGTATAATAAAAAATAGTTCAAATCATCGGAGGAGCTACTTCCCTTTCCAGCTACTTCCTTTCGTTTATGTCTACTGATGGATGCCCCTGTCTACCCTTCAAACCCAGTCGTTGCTGTTTGAAATAAGATTATAAGGATATGACATAAACCATCATTGATCTTAACTGAGAGCGCAAAGCCATCTCTTGTCAGAGAAGTGATTTTCTTTTGGATTCACTGTTCTCGTAAAGAACAGCTACAATCTACGGGTACTTCGCAGTCCGCTTTCAGTTTGAGTACATCAGAGTATTGACTTAACGACTGCGGGACTTCGCAAAGTCAGTGACGCACGAAGTGTGGGAACACTGGACGAGCGTGAACGCTCCAGAACATTTACGAGTGGGAGAGTTGAAAACAGAACCATCGAGTAAGACTTCGGATTTCGTAAATGACAACTTCGTGTGCCTAATGCGTCGCAGCAAACGACTGGCGATTTCGCAGAAGCGCGGTTACGCCAAGTGCAGCTGCGGCCTCGAGCATGAAAGCGTGGACAGCGTAACACGTCGCATTGAATAGAATCTCGACAAAAACCATGAAAAATGTTACAGAAACCACTATCAACAAAGGAACCAGATGAGATCCACCAACCTTGCCATCGACCGCAACGGGCCTATCAAATATGCCGTGCATTCCCAATATTGCACTTTGTGGAGGGTTTATAATGGGAGTTCCGAACACTGAACCGAAGACTCCACCATTCGAAATAGTGAAGGTTCCACCTTCCATGTCTTCGACAGCAAGTTTGTTGTCACGAGCCTGAATCGAACCGAATACTCCATTGGCTACATCAAATCAATACTGAGTATCAATAAATCTCATCCATTTCGCTTCAATTCACTCACCTTCTCTCCCAGCAACGCTAGCTCTTTTTCTATTTGTGCATAGTTCATTGCTTCAACGTTGCGAAGAACTGGTACCACGAGTCCCTTTGGGGTGGCCACCGCAATCGACATATCCACGTAATGCCGGTAAACGATTTCGTTCTCATCGATCACTAGATAGAAAACGATTTGAATGCTTTTTACAACAACAAAAAACAGATGTAATGTATGCACACCAACCTGCGTTGACTATTGGACTCTCTGTGAGCGCATAAGCAGCTGCTCGAATAAATGGGGACATGAGGCCCAGCTTAATGCCGTGTTTCTTCATGAACTCTTTCTGGTATTTCGATCGCATTCCAATGACGTCGCTTTAATGAGAAGGGATGGGGACAATAAGGATTTTCTTTGGCATTAAACATGACATATGTTGTTGAAATAATACAAAATAGACAGGAACCAACACAAGGCTCTTTCGTAACCTGTTTCGGTTGCTGAGCCACCGTCCAAAATAAAGATTCACACTGAGAGTATTTCTACACTAATATCAGACTTGCTACTGCGAAACGTTAATCTCGCGCTCGGACCGCGCCGCGATTGCCTAAATGTGATCATAAGTAGCCATGTCTCGATGATCATATCAATCAAGAGGAAGATGTTGGATTACTTGAGATGACAGAATTAGATTTTCGAATGAAATAGTTCCTATAAGCCCTAGCGCGTGTTTTGAGATGGATTTTGTCGTTCAAACGATACGGACTATTAAATAGAGCATTATTCAGCAGATTCATCGGTTTAAGACTAGAGAGAGACAGGAAGAAGTACAAGGTGTTATAGTAATCTCACGTTGTTTGAGTGAACAGTGGGAAGAATGCAGAGAGAATCACGAGAAGAGATCATTCTTGAAGCTTCACTGAATTTGGGTTTTTACTGTGTGCCCTAAACACATATATCATTCCAACTGCTACGGAGTAGTTTAGCTTTCATGACTACCAGAGCAAGTGTCGGTAGGTAACTATTGGGTTATTTCATAAAAAGCGTCGTTTTTTTTCAAACGAAAAATTTTCTGAGTGAGTTATAAATATGCAGCATGTCACATATCATTCGGAAGAGATTCTTCTGCTCTATAAAATGACATGTTCAGTTCCGGTGATCATCACAATGGGACCGACTTTCAAGCCGGCGAAGTGGCTGGTTCAGTCGTCAGAAATCGACCAAACCGGCAATTGATTAAAACACTATATTTTACTCTACGAAAATTAACCAATCGTGTGTCCCGTACTTAGCCCCGACTATTCTGTAATTTTCAAAACTTGGTTGATCAGGAAGTCGCGTCGTTCTCTCTTCACATTCCTTTTTTCCGCCACAACTCGATGATTTTTGGCAATTTCTTTGAACCAAGGCAGAAACTTTCTCAATCAATCAGTTGAAACTGATTGGTGTAGTGAGTAGAGACCGGGAAACACCACTGAGCGGATTTCTTGAGGTTCTGTTGAAAAAAAAAATGCGCAATAATGTCAACTGGACCGCTATCACACATTTTTATAATTCAATATGAATCACAGCCAAAACTAAGCGAAACATATTTTTGATAGAGCAGACAAATTCCTTCCGAAAATGGTTCATAAAGCAATGCTGTGCAAAGGATTTGAAAGGAAAAATTTCATTCTGAATAAACGTGAGTGCAGAGGAAAAGGGAAAAGGGAATTTAGACAGAGAATGACGCGACTTTTTGATCCCAAGTTTAGGAAGTTGCAGAAGAAATCGGGGCTTAGTACGGGACTAGCCCATTTTTGTCAGCTGGACCTACCCCTTCGCCAGCCAGAATATCGACCCCATTCTAGAATACTCAGGAACTACACATTAGTTTTTGTAGGGCAGAAAAATTTGCTTCAAATGATAAATGAGATGCCGCAAAAACTCGTAACTTTGTAAGAAAAATTTTTGCTTTGAAAAAATATGACTTATGAAATGACCCAATACCATGAGCATGAAACAGCAATAATGATCACTCAAGCTAGCCTACAGCATGTCCATTCTTGACTCGAATGATCGAAGAATAAGGAGGATAAGAACTTTTTAGTTTTCAAAAGGAAGAAAGACGAAAGAAAATAAAAATCTAACTACGCGAATGAGGCAATAGAATTTTTCCAAAAGAGAGAAAGCGACATATCTCACCTCATATCGATTTCATTGAAAGTTGTCAGCATCGCGTAGGTATTCTGAGCATCCTTCAGACGGCTAGCAATGCGAAGTCTCATTCGGTTCATTTTCACACGAACCTAATCATTTTCAAAAACGGAAAATGTGGTAATAGTGAAGATGAGCCTTTATTGGAGTAACAAACCTCTTCTCTTGCACCAGTTATTGCCATCTCTTTAGACATACCAGCGGGCACAGTAACGCGTTGAACTGGGATGCTTCCAACAGGAACTGAGGACATAGGTGCAGATGGCGGACGAGATACTGGAGGAGGTGCTTTTGGTATCTCTCCTAAAATACTACTACTACCGGTGAAGCTTATTTCGAGGAAGAAGCCTGTAAGACGGAAAAGTTGAAGGTTGAAGATCCAACACAGTGCTATAATGACACAAAAAAACCTTGCGTTGACGATGGTGGTGGTGGAGGAGGTGGTGGTGGTGCCGCTGCTTCTGCTGGTTTAGGAGGAGGAGAAGCCGGTGCAGAAGGTGGCGCTGCTTGTGCCTTCTCTTTAGGCGGCTCTGCCTTCGGAGCTTCCTTAGCAGGAGCCTGCAATTGATTAAGGCTGAACCTTTTAAGTCATAACTGACACTTGCAATAAGTTTTCAAGAATACAGGATGCCAGAGTTTGATCAGCATACAAAAACAAAAATTCATGGAAATATATTCCCCAGCAAAAGTTTCAGCGGTTAAAAAGCAGCATGTATCGCGGTGATCCGCGATCAAGAAGAATACTGTAAGAAAAAAAAACGATTTACGAAAAATTAGGACATCAGAATACCCTTTTTCATGTAGGCGCTTAAGGGACACGTTGACTATGTGAAGGGTCAGACACTGGGAGGGCAAAGGAACTTTCTTCCCATCGAAGACTGGCCCAGCTACGTCTACGAATTTAAGAGTCGAAGAAGCATACCTCCCGACCCTGCCACCCTACACTCCTGACTTTCCACGTTTAGCTTCATCTCACTTATTATTCAATTCAAGCACATGTTCCTTTTTCAAATGACCACGTTTGAGGTTCTTGTGAACATATTAACGTCGACACCTTGGGCGTCTGTTGTTGGACGGTATCTGTTGTAGCAACATATTTATTTCGACATATTGGGTAGTCTAAAAAGTTTTTTCTTATTTTCAAATACCGCTTTTTCCCTCCAAACTGCTTTCCAGCAATCTCTTCTGTACATACACATGTAGTACAAGTCCACACGCATCTATAGGTATTATTGTCTTCCATCTCCCGGATAACCCTTTTTGGCAAAATAAACATATCAACGGTCAACCTCATTTTCAATACAAAAATTATAAAAAAAATTTCTTTGAATGGCATTAGACAGGGAAAGGAAAAGATGATAATCCGATGGAGCAAGATGAGGGCTATAAGGTGGATGGGGCAGCAATTTTTATCCAAGCTCGAGAATTTTTTGTCGAGTCATTTTTTCACTAGTGATAAAATTTTCTTTAAATTTTCTCTTTTAAAAAATTCTCGAGCTTGGATAAAAATTGCTGACTTATAGCCCTGATCTTGCTCCACCGGATGATCATGTTTTCCTTTCCCTGTCTAACGCCATTCAAAGAAAAAAATCGGAACTGAAAATGAGGTGACTTTTGATATTTTTATTTTGCCGAAAAGGGTTATCCGGGAGATGGAAGACAACAATACCTATAGATGCGTGTGGACTTGTACTACATATATATGTACAGAAGAAATTTTGCGGAAAGAAGTTTTGAGGGAAAAAGCGGTATTTAAAAATACGAAAAGACTTTTTAGACTACCTAATATCATACACATATGTATACATATGTATGTCTTGAACCACCGACTGTAACTGTTATAACATAAAAGTATCTGAAACAATGTCAAGAATGGTGACTTCAGCCATAATATATTTGAACTTCAGTTAAGGGAATCGTGCAAGGAACTATGGATTTCTGTGTCACCAGTATATTTATGTTGTATTTACCTGGTAAGAGCCGCATGAAGTTTCACGCGGAAAAGTTAGAATTCGGCTAACAAAGGAAGGACTCGAGGTCGAAGTGACCATTCGGAATGAGATACATATGGTCCGACGTATTTGCGGACGCTGATTCCAAATTTGCAGAACGATTTTCTGACGGAGTTATGGATGCTTTTGTGAATGAACGGCTACACGCTGGATCTCATTGTCGGGGCACTATGCCATAAGCGCGGCCGTTGCGGAGCTAGTAACGGTCTCAGTGGCTAGTGGTAGTGTTACGGATCTGCAGAACAGGGGCCATGGGTTTCCTCCCCGTCGGTGCGGGTGTTTTTGCATTTTGTGTTTCATGGTCAGTAAGTGCTTTTCTTTCACTTCTGGACTTTTCCTTGTACTGGTACCTATCGCACCCATCATTTACTCCTTCACTTTATTTAGAACTACTAACATTACTCCCAAGGGAAGGAAGGATACCGAGTCAAAGAGATTTCCGTACCACACGAATTAGGGGTTGTTGCGTAAAAAGATTATATATTCGCGCACAGGGGGGTCCAATTACCACTCTGTGCAAATTTTCAGCCAAATCCAGTTTTTGGTCCAACTTCGGACAATTGGGGGTGGCCAGGGGATAAAGTGGTAGTTATTGAACTTTCTTCTACGGAAAACCCTGCAACCTGAACAAGATAGCCTACACATACCTTTTACACTTGCCCATCGTACTAAATGTACGAAACAAGCGTCAAATAGGAGTCATTGACCCTTTCCTAGGAGAGGGTCAATGACTCCTCCTTTGTTCAATGTGCTGCCACCCAATAGCCCACGAATTTTCCGAAATGTGGCCAAATTCTCGAATTGGCTAAAAACTTGTCCCTTGGGGTAGTTTGACTCCCTGAACACAAAGGTCGCCCTGGTTTTGCGTAAAATGTCGCATCGCGTGCTATGGGCTTCAAACCTAACATATAGTAGTACCGTCTTTTCAAAAAAAAACTCCTAACTCCGGTCAGGAATCAATCTGCAAATTTCGAATACAGATTCGAGATCAGTGTCCAAAAATACGTCGGACCATATGTATCCCATTCCGAATGGCCACTTCGACCAGGGGTCCTTCCCTTGAATGACAGCTCCCCAAAGTGCTGGCCGAAGGAGCGGGATCTCAAAGTAAATCTCACTCGTCATCCGTGGCGGTCGGAGACGCATAAGGAACAAAAAGTTCTGTTGAGAGCCCAACTCTTCGACTCCGACAGTGCCGGACGACGGTGCGGGCATTTACTGCTGGGCCCGCTCCATGGCCACCACTTCGAAGGGCTGTACCTTACAAGGAAAGGCTCCCGGGTCACCGTGGCCATTCAAGATGAGTTGTATATCCTCCTATGCAGTTTCGAACGGGGATCTCAAATCTGCCCTCCAAATCTGCTAAACGATTCTGGAAAGGAAGTTACGGGAGTCTGAAAGTCCTGAAAGATACGGCGCAAAGCGCAGGTGCTGGTCGTATATGGCTCGAGAACCGATGGTGACAGTGGTTGGATGGAGCAGCTGGTAGTGTGACGGGCTACAAATTGGGGCATGAGGGTTCGAATCCTTGATGCATTTGCTAGTTTTGCTTTTGCTTTGAGTGTTTTCTAAACGCTTGCAAAACGCTTTTACGCTTCATCAAAGCATCCCGTGCCCCCCCACTAATGAGTAATCTGTTATTGGTTCTTTCCTGCATAATTGAACATTCTGCCCATCTTTTTTACCCTATTGTTCTTCGATTGTGAGGAATTTGGCGTTGTTGCGTAAAATGACTATGATATTCGTGTTCAGGGGCCCGAATTACCCCTCTGTGCAAATTTTCAGCCAAATCGAGTTTTTGGCCCAACTTCGGAAAATTGGGGGTGCCGAGGGGATAAGTAGTAGTTTTTGAATTTTTTTCTACAAAAAATCATGCAACCTGAACAAAGACAATCTAGACATATCTATTACAGATGTTCATGACAAATATGGGCGTAACAGGCGTCATATAAGGGCATTTTCCCGGCAAGGGTCAACGACTTCTCCTTCGTTGAATGGGCTGCCAACCAATAGCCCATGAATTTTTCCGAAATTCGGTCAAGTTCTCGAATTGGCTAAAAACCTCTTCCTTGGGATAATTTTATTCCCTGAACACGAAAAACACACTGGTTCTGCACGAGAGCGACTGGCTCGCGCGCTATGGGCTCCCGAACTTGCCGCGTAATAGTATTATTTGTTCAGAAAAACCTCCATAACTTCACTCCCAGAATAGTTTAGCAGATTTGGAGAGCAGAATTGAGATCCCCGTTTAAAACTACATAGAAACGTACACAATTGATTTTGAATGGCCAGGGAGCGGAGTTACGGAGCGTTTCATGAATCTACAGGTCTATTACAGGGTACGTTCGGAAGTCTATGGCGCGCGAGCTAGACGTTTTCGCGAAAAATCAGATCCATTTTCGTTTTCATGGGACCAAACTTCCCCACTGTACAAGCTTTTAGCCAATTCGAGAACTTGACCGAATTTCGGAAAAATTCATGGGCTATTGGTTGACAGCCCATTCAGCGAAGGAGAAGTCGTTGACCCTTGCCGGGAAAATGCCCTTATATGACGCCTGTTACGCCCATATTTGTCATGAACATCTGTAATAGATGTGTCTAGATTGTCTTTGTTCAGGTTGCATGATTTTTTGTAGAAAAAAATTCAAAAACTACGACTTATCCCCTCGGCACCCCCAATTTTCCGAAGTTGGGCCAAAAACTCGATTTGGCTGAAAATTTGCACAGAGGGGTAATTCGGGCCCCTGAACACGAATATCATAGTCATTTTACGCAACAACGCCAAATTCCTCACAATCGAAGAACAATAGGGTAAAAAAGATGGGCAGAATGTTCAATTATGCAGGAAAGAACCAATAACAGATTACTCATTAGTGTGGGGCACGGGATGCTTTGATGAAGCGTAAAAGCGTTTTGCAAGCGTTCAGAAAACACTCAAAGCAAAAGCAAAACTAGCAAATACATCAAGGATTCGAACCCTCATGCCCCAATTTGTAGCCCGTCACACTACCAGCTGCTCCATCCAACCACTGTCAGCATCAGTTCTCGAGCCATATACGACCAGCACCTGCGGTTTGCGCCGTATCTTTCAAGACTTTCAGGCAGGCTCCCGTAACTTCTTTTCCAGAATCGTTTAGCAGATTTGGAGGGCAGATTTGAGATCCCCGTTCGAAACTGCATAGGAGGATACACAACTCATCTTGAATGGCCACGGTGACCCGGGAGCCTTTCCTTGTTAGACGAATTTTCAATTTTTGCGTGAAACTCTGCTTGCTGCCCTCATTGGAAGTACAACATGAATATATGCGTAACAGCAGAATCATTTGTCCCTGCATGATTCCTTTGTTGCTTTATGCTCAGCCACCCGTATCTGGCATCGATATTCCATTTGTTTTGTGTTGAAGTCTATGGCATCAAAGTACAACTCAAAATAACATGCTGATAAGGATTCTGCGTTGCGTTGGTAAAGGGTGCTCTTCCTTTGAACTTACTCCCTATTCATGGCGAAACACATTTCTGGGTTCCACTCCAGTGTTATGGGGTTCTTCCTTCGATGAGCTTGAGATAGCAGGTATTGGTAAATTCGGTGGCCACGTGCAAGTGCGGCTCTGAAGATTTTGTCTACAAACCACATAACATCCACAAAACGGCGCGGGCCCCAGAAAAGTCCTTGCACGATCAACCCACTCAGCTTGGCGAACCGCTTTTCATCAAAAATTCTTAATTTTACAGGCATAGTACGAAGAGCATGAGTGCCGTTCCGAATTCCATCCCGAGCCGAAATCTTGCATATAACGACGTTCAACAAGGCTTTTAACGCCTACTGAAATAGATCAGAGCCACAGCGACTTTGTCTAAAGAGCCTTTTTATTTATGAGGCAAACCAGAAAACATCGCCTTTGCTGACCCGATGACTCCAGTCTCCAGCAGAACATCCTAGCCTTTTGTCGCCCCATGGTTGGACGACAAGGAGAAACCCGCAGCAGAACGTCCTAGCCCTTTGAGGCAGAATGGTTGGACGACAAGGAGAAACCCTTTATAAAAATTGTTACACCAGACTTATGACTACGTATTTCATTCAACTGTTTACATATCAAGCACCAGGAGAAATAACTTACGGTAAAAAAAGAGAGGAAAATTTAATAGCATGTTGTCAGTTTGTAAAGGTTATACTAACTAAAGAAGATTCAAAAAGCATCCTAAAAACCTACGCTGGTACCCGCTGCTCCAGGCTCAAGCTTATACAGTTTCTGTTTGGCTGTGACCTTCGCCCCATCTTCTACAAGAAGTTCAACGATTGTCCCAGACTGAGGAGCAGGTACCTCCACGGATGTCTGAAAAAAGTTTCTTTGAGTCTGTTTCTTAGTTCCAGCGAACTACGTCATAGTTGAACTAAAATTTAACGCCATTTCAACTCCTGATGATGGAACATTCGATTTTGAGATAATACCCGAAAAATGGGTTTGCTAAACCGATATCCTTTTCTACGGGTGAAATCGAATTTGCTGCATGAGCGGCGTTACTACGTCATGCACGCTAGCGATAACCCTGCGTTGCAACATTGAAGTAATTTTGGGACGAAAAGAAAACACTCTTCTCGTACATTCAAATAAGTAGAGTTAAGTGTAGATACTAAATATAAATAACATAGACAGCTCGAATAAAAACAATGCATATAGTCACTCATAGAGATTACGACTGTTTTATATGTGAGCAGCGTGAAGTTGTCTGCATTTTTCAAAGGTCAACGCTTTGCAAAATTATATCTTAAAGCACATCCAAACGCATTCCGATCCTACTCTATATAATTCGCTTAGCATGCCTGTGTGTGTTTTTGTGTCCGTGTCCGTCTGTCCGTCACGAAATTTATAACCCGCGTCGAAGCAAGTTTGAGAGCCTGAATTCTACAAGCGATACAGAGGACGGTAGGGGTACCATAGCGGTGATGAGCCAAAAGTGGTAACAGAAAGTAGGATAAGAAGACCGAAAAGCGAATGTCATCTAAGTCGTTTCGCCTACCGTGTTGATCCCAGAGCGCTGACACTCATAGATGTTCAGTGAGGTGGGACGGGAACATTAATGATGGCTGACCCAGATTGATAACGGTTCATAAATTTGATAAGAAGCGTCAAAAGCGAAAGTCATAAATTTCGCCGAATCCACTGAGCCTTTCGCGTTGATCCCACGGCGCTGACATTCGCAGGTTTCGCACTGGGTGCTGGGTGATCCATGCTGATAACGATCGATAAGATTTGATAAGGAGCGTTGGGAGACAAACGTCGCCAATACCCTTTCTCTTTTCCGGTTGATAGGGAACTGTTTACACTCGAAGGTATCGCAGGGTACGGGGACCTTAATGGTCCTTACAGAAACTGCTGACGGCTAACAGTCTGATAAGAGCCGTTAGGAAATGGATGGGATGAAATTCAATACATGCTCTTTATACTACTATGCGAGCGCTATGGTAAAAGCGTTTGATGCTCAGGGCCGCTGAGTGAACACATTTTGTTTATGTTCTGATATCAGTAGCCGATGCATTGACCGCTGAATTGTCTAGCGTTTTAAGTAATAATGCACGTCTTTTGATACTGCGATCTACATAAATGATCGGGATACGATCTGTATCTGTAGAGCAGAACAAGTGATTCACTCTTTTATGCGATACCAGCAACAATACCGGGTATCGACCGCTAGACTATGTGAAATTCGAGACAGTGATGCATGTTTGCAAACGTAAGCATCAATAATTGCACATGGATCCATCATGTAGAAGTTAGATGCTCAGCAAGTGGACAAATTGCTACCGATCGATGCAATCGAACACAAAACTATCGACCCCTAAACTATGAACTTCCTGTAGTGGCCATTTCAGTCAAAGTGTTGAGTGACTAGTGCATAGAGCATTCCGTTCCTGATTCATTCACATTGATCGTCAGTATCGTTGTAACAACAGGTACCGACCGCTAAATCATCTGGACCTCCGAAAAGTGGTGGCCTTCTTCAGCGCGATAGTGACTGAATAGATCATCGACATTCGGTAGCTAACAATAAGGTACTAAATGGTCAGCAAGCGAATATACTTTCTACTCCGATATCAATAGGATGGGATGTTTCGACTGACAAATTACGTGGAATTCCAAAGAATGATAGATATTTGTAGAGATCCAGCTGGGGTAAGATCAGTACTGCGCTCATCATAACGTGGAACTTTGCGATATAACCTCCTTCGATATCTTTTGGTCAACATCGACCATTTCCCGATTACATGATTATATTGTGTTATTCACGCAGTACCGTGCGATAGCCCAACTGGTAGGAGAATTCGGGACATTTTGAGCCTCTAATTCACTTTACTGGATAGCACGAGAGAACTGAATCGATGTTTTCCAATTCCAGCACCACCAGTGTTCACAAAGCTTTTGGAACCACAATCATGCAATCGCCCTAATTACTGAGTACGCCTTTGAATGTTTCCGCAGTGAAGCACGTGAAAAACGGGCATAAATCTCACAAACTTCCTTAGAAAAACTGTCAGGCAACAGCTCAAGGCTCTTCGAAAAAAAACTTATATCACCTTATCAGTCTCAATTTCAGCAACAAGCTCGTCCTCGTTAACGAAATCTCCTTTCTCTATAATAGGAGTAGTTAATAGGACTAAACAAGATCAGGCTGTATTGAATTGCATAATTACGTTTGATCCATCGTATATCTCCTTCTGAAATTGACTCTGCGAATGCTGGTCCTTCCACAACGATAACATCACCTACTGAAATACGGGAACATAACCATGAAAGCGATCAAAGTCAGATTCAAATACTTAGACAGTATTTCTAGGCTTGCTGAAGATCAGTCCAAGGAAATGATGAATACATGCATCATCGAGGCTAATTTGAACTTCATGTTTTCTTTGCGAAAAACGAGAAAAGGAAAAGAACAATGATTGCGCATAGCGGAAAGCAACTTACGCCGAATGCCACTGGCATGAATTGCTCTCATGGGTATGAAACTCATCGGCAAAACATTTCGCACAGCTGCACTAGACACTGACAACGATTGTCCTGTAAGCCGGGAAAATTTATCGCAAAACTAGAAACTAGTAGAAAATGTGTAATTTTAAAACCAAGTCCACTCACGCGCTATAACAGCTCGACACGGTGAATGAGAGGTGGAAAATCGCTGAAATGTATGGACTTGCGCAACAACGACGAAATGAACAAGGACACACTATTTCCCAAGATAACCGCTTAGCCGCCGTCAGACTTCGCGATTTAGGTGTGTCGCGGCTCCGTACGCGAAGTTACGGCATTGCGCAATCTCGAAGTTGCAGTTCGCATGCGAAAGTGCGACGCCGCAAAATCGCTGAGGCCGTGGTCAGACTTTGCGATTTTGCGACTTTGCCTTTCTCGCAGGATTTTCTGTAATATATTTTTATCAGGAACGTGCTAAGCGTTAGATCTGTATTTTATCGTACATGCTGCCCATTATTATTGATGTACAATCGCTACGCGTCTTAAATTGCTGTTAATGTTTATTTCTTCCTTGTAACCCATATTTGTTTACTTTTTCAGAGTCAATGCTTTGCTATTCGATGTGATTTGGTTTGTCATTAATGTACTTGCCACAATTTATCGTATGTGCCGATATATCGTCTTCCAACCAGATTTGTTCCAGTTGTTTCATTATGATTGTTTCTGTTCTTCAGGAAAGGTTTGTTTCACTTGCTTCATTTGTTTGGTTGTTTATTTTTGTAACAGGTTTCATTTTATTTGTTGCTTCGTTAGTTAAAATTCGTTATTCTTTATGCTAGATGATTGTTTGATGTATATAATATGAAATGAAATGTATGTAATAATGTATGATACCACATAAAACAATCATCTAGCATAAAGAATAACGAAGTGTAGCTAACAAAGCTACAAATAAAAAGAAACCTGTTACGAAAATAAATAATCAAACAAATGAAGCAAATGAAACAAACCTTTTTCGAACAGAAACAAACAAAATGAAACAACTGAAACAAACTTCATACGATACACATATGATAAAGTGTAGCAAGTTCATCAACGACAAATCAAATGACATCGAACAGCAAAGCATCGACTCTAAAAAAGTAAACATATATAGGATACAAAAAAGAAACATTATCAGCAACTGGTAAGATGCATAGTGATTATATTAGGTTGATCGGAAAGTTTTGATAGGGTTGAGATTTTTTTCTATTTTATTTTACAACTCAGCAAGTAATGCAGGCTAATCAACAATATAATAAACATAGTTAGTTATAACATTGTCCCACCCAACGGGCAGGTTGGCGATTCTCTTCTCCCAGAATTAGGAGGATTACGGTCAAAGAAGTCACCGACCACTTGTCCAAGGTGGTCATTGTTGACGAGTTTTTTCTTTGCTAAGAAAGCCTTAGGGGGCCGGAGCAAGTGGTAATCTTAAGGGATCACATCAGGGGAATAGGACGGATGTGGAACCTTGTCCCAGCCAAGCTCTTCCAATTTTGCACGGGTCCCTCACATGGGTAAAGATAGCCGTGCAAAATTGGAGGAGCTAGGTTGGGACACGGTTCCATATGCACCCTATTCACCT
Source organism: Trichostrongylus colubriformis (assembly GCA_963978905.1). Lineage (NCBI taxonomy): Eukaryota > Metazoa > Nematoda > Chromadorea > Rhabditida > Trichostrongylidae > Trichostrongylus > Trichostrongylus colubriformis. The sequence goes on along the minus strand of OZ022258.1, from coordinate 15,905,601 downwards.
GATACTGCTCCCTCAGATTACCACTTGTTCCGTCCCCTTGAGGCTTTCCTAGCAAAAAAAAATTCGTCACCTAAAACATGCGGTCGGTGACTTCTTTGACTGCTAATCCTCCTAATTCTGGGAGAAGAAAATCGCTGACCTGCTCTTTAGGTGGGACAATGTTGTAACTAACGATGGTTATTATAATGTTGATTAGCCTGCACTACATGCTGAGTAATAAAAAAAAACCTCAACCCTATCAAAACTTTCCGATCAACCTAATAAATCAATTACAATGGGCAACATGTAAGAAAAAATGTAAATCTAATGATTAGCATGTTCATGATAAAACAATACTACAGAAAATGTGCAAGAAAGGCAAAATCGCAGAATCGAAAAATAGCAAAATCGCAAAGCCTGACTGCGGCCCCACACTACATACCTGACGTGCAACATTTAATGCATATCGTTGAGCAGCCGGCAATCGACGACCAAGCATCTTGGTCAGATGAGCGGTACCCAGAAAGTATAAAAATTTCATATCACACACTGGGAAACATTATAGCATCATACGATGACGTAATAATGACAAAGAACATGGCTCTACCGCATATCAAACTATGTGGAACACTGCGGAAAACCAATTCTGAGACCGATATCGGTATCTACGATTGACTCAACGAAAAAGATAAATGATAGTGTGAAACAAGAATAGACACATTGATGATCGAAAGATGAGTCATATGAAGACGACTACACTATATTGTTCCGATAGGTTGAAGATACGTTTTCTTCAACAAAACTGACCTCAGAGATCAGCCAAGATCGGGACACGAGTTGGTTGAGGTTGGCCTAACGGAAAAATCTCATCACATACTTCTTGAAAACCTTTGCGATAAGGACAGCATATTTTGAGCCTAATGCAAGAATATGTTTCTGAAATCCTAGAAAAAAGGGCTCTCAGCTTATAACTTTAGTTTTAATCGACCAACTTCAAATCTGCTTTGGGAGTTTAGAATCTCTGCCAAGGCGTGCTTCACGTAAACTCTATGAATCCGAAGGGGTTTGCGTGATCAATAATGGATTCAAAAGTAGGAAACAGATAGCCGAGGGCAGTTTGAGGGCGAGAGAGGCTAGGAGCAATGGTGGCTAAGGAGGGGTAAAGTGAACTGCAAGTGCAGCCAAACCGCTGGCGCGAGGGAACGCACGCAGCGAAGCTCCTGAGAGCGCACTTGTGCTCTTCGGACGCCTGTCACATAACTAGGAAATTTTTTGATACCCAGTGAGAAAAGCACCGAAAATACACCGAATTCCGTGCTCGTTGTTATTAAAACAGATTCCCTCGAATACACAGGCTTATCAGCTTCCTTAATCACCAAAAAACATTTGGGGTCAAACCAAGTCGGGGGGGGGGGGGGGGGGGGGAGACGCAATTTTGCGTCGACGTCGAAACTCCTTTCCCTCCCTAGGCTTAGGCTGAAATTGATATCTCCTCCTTCTACATAAAAAAGCATATGTCAAAGCATAGGTCTCATCTGCTTTAGCCCAAGCCTAGGGAGGGAAAGAAGTTTTGACGTGGGTGAAACGTCGACGCAAATTTGCGTCTCCCCCTGACTTGATTTGACCCAACATTTGTAAAACCTTCCGATCTACAACGAGAATTACACACGTACGAGCGATCCCACACCAGTTGACTAAATTCCCAAAGTGCAAACACCACTTTAAAGGAACCGGAAGGGGGTCCGAAACAAGAGAAGCATACAAAGAAATGAGCATTTCGTAACGAACGCAGAAGGTTAGAAGCGATAATCGGTGAAAAAACCCGAACTCAAAAGTGCATCGCTGCGGTGTGGATTGGCGCCTCATTCGCATCATCGCACTGGCGTTCCGAGTTGTCCGCTGTAGGAGACAGCCGCGGGCCAACTTTAGTTGTAGCACCTGACTCCCAGCGCAGTGGAGTGGCCATTCCCAACTACATTAACATTCATGTAAGTACATCTACAAACAACATAAGAAAGAACAAAGGAGAAGATAAAAGGAATGAACAACTTTATAATGGAAACATCTTCTCTTGGCACCATGCCAAGGCGTCAAATTGGCGAGTTTGTGCAATGGCGGTCACTTGAACTCGTCCACACTACGTCTGTTCTACCGTAAGCCAAAATTACTCCCTTACGGTGTCTTTAAAGAACAGATTCCTGATACGCAAATTTACATAAGTAGCACCCCCTAATTCAACAGCTCTCTTCATCGCTTTTACTATCGATAATCAGCTCCCTAAAACATTGCAGAATTAATTTGCCATGACATCAACCACAAAAAATTCGTCGCCATTCGTCACCGCCGGTTACGCACCGCACGATACAACGAAGATGACATGTGTGACACGGGTCTAAATCAAAGCAGACAGGAAAAATTAAATAGTGAATCATAGTTGCAACAAAAGTTGGCAGAGATACGCATAACAAAAGACGAGCGCGATGAGCACGTGGAAATCCAAAAAGGAAACTGCTATCAGCATAGTTATGCCGGTCAAACTATAGATGCTTTTTGGCGAGAGTGATGGAAGTGGATGATGAAGAACTTGTAAAATATATGAATAGAAAATCACAAGAAAATAACTTTTGCCTCCAAAACAAGCCCCTCAACATATACAAAACAAGATCGTTAGGATCAACACGTTGACGACCGCGTGACATGACATCATGTCACAGTCTCATAATATATTTTCTAAGCTTTTTTTCCAACTTCTGTTTGATCTTTTTATTATTATTTTTTTTATTACTATGTGTACTTTGAACACAAATGTTTTTACAGAGCGTGGGCCATGGAAATAATTTTGATTATTGAATTATTAAGTTTCCAAATAAGCTGGTAAGTAACAACCACTAAGCACACTTTTTGTGGTTACATTGAAACCAATCAACAAAAAAATAGTGTTTGTATCTGCTGCAACGGGTACAGACTCTCTGGCATGAAGCAGCGTATACGTGTCCACGGTTCTCGCACATTTCTCTATAGCAGTTGACTCATCGTCTGCGGACATTCACTTTAGCCACGCTAATTCATCGAGTCTCAAGTGGCGGTTTTCATATAGGCTTAATCGCAATCCAGTAAATTGTACAAGCTCGAGCTTGCAATCATTCAATTTGATATTAATCATCTTAGTCTTATAGTACAACATCCAGTGGTTGGCCACCGCAGTCTTGTTTCAAGAAGTGGGAGAAAAGTCGGCACTATTCAACTATTCCCACCCCAGATACCGCGAGTCAGTCAAAAAAAATTTTCGCTGAAACTTTGTCTAGGGGGGGTTATTTGGGGTGCTGATCACGAATATGACATCCGTTTTTGGCGCTTGCGCCAATTTGGTGCAATTGCACCATGTTTGTGCAACAACTCGTTTTCACCAAATTCGCTGAAACTTTGCCCAGGAGGATTATTTGGGGTGCTGAGAATATGATATCCGTTTGAGGCGCTAGCGTCGTTAAGTTCCTTAGCAGGGCATACATAGTGAGGGCATCACACTGTTCCCGCAAGTTTTGCCTAAGCCTTGAGAAGGAAGGGTACCTTTCCTTTCCTTTCCTTTCGAGGTTTAGGCGAAAATATACACTTGAGTGTGCATCGATGACTGTAGGATAGTATCAAATGAAAGATGATAACGGAAATATGACGCTCTCCAGCTCTATAAGCACTGTAGCAGAAATGAACATGACTGGCGCAATCTTGAAAGGCGCTGAAAACGGCGCTCGCACTGAAAACCAATGTCATATCCGTGATCGGCACCCCAAATAACCCTCCAAGGCAAAGTTTCAGCGAATTTGGTGAAAACGAGTTGTTGCACCCACGTGGTGCAATTGCACCAACTCGGCGCAAACGCCAAAAACGGATGTCATATTCTTGATTAGCACCCCAAATAACCCCCCTAGGCAAAGTTTCAGCGAAAATTATTTTTTTTGACCAACTCGCGGTATTGGGGTGGGAATAGTTGAATAGTGCTGAAAAGTCTGATGTAGCACTCGGTTGTATTTCTCACAAGCTGTGTACACCATGCCACATGGTCACTCGAATCCACAAACCCTTTCACCTGTTTATAGTCCTCCAGTCGGTGGAGGAGTACAACCAGAAGAAAGGGTTTGTTTTTGAGGTATGGTTTGGTTCACTTTCATCATCATCCTGATCTGAAACGGGAAAGCTTCACACAAGCATGGTTACCTACAATGCAAAGATATGAGAAATAAAAGCTCTCGAGAGATGTCTTTGTGGGACCGTGTGGCACGACGTCGTGTCAGACTCTGAACGCGGGAAAATCGCGCGCGATTCCACGCGCCAGACAAATTTAAATGGCACGGTGGTGAACGTGTTGAAACAGCATTACTCGTGATATCCGTCTTCCAGAGTATGGTGCTACCCATATACCTCGATTATTATAGGAGCATATAGGCGCTATAAGGACTTGGGATAGGGCCAGAAATGGGTCACCTACATTGGATCATCCACTTACCAGGTTTGGATGGAACCCACATTCCCCGGCTAATGTCTATTCCTTTGCGTCGTCCCCTACCTTTCTAGGCTTCTTGTGGTGATGCATCTCTTGACAAAAAGTAAACTTCGCACGTGACGCGAATTAGGCTTACCTGAAATTTCCGACGTGAAGTAGTGTTCAGTTCAGGCGTGCGTGAGAAATCTTCAGGACGGGCTCGCGAGCACTACTGTGCCATGGGCGGAGACGCACAGACGATCGCAGCTACGCCCAGCCGCCGCAAAGTATGGCCGCCGTCGGACTGCGCGATTTTGCGGCGTCGCACTTTCGCACGCGATACCACGGCCTTGGGATCTTGCATTGCGGCAACTTCGCTTGCGGAGCCGCGACACCGCAAAATCGCGAAGCTGACGGCGACCTATGATAGCGGCTTAGTGATCGTCGACCGATAATCCATATCTAAGCAGCAACATTATGACATCGACGAGCTTTTTTTTTTGGAAAAACTTCATTCTGGTATACCAACAAAACGAGAGCGCCCGTATGGTCGGGTATCAGTTTGAGGGAGAAGTCTCTCAGAAAGTTTGCCCAACGCAAAGCTTGATCCTTGGTGCACGGAATCACCCTCCCTTCTAGAGAAATTAGTGGGTTCGATTTTTGCAGTATTCACCATTACCCTATTTGAAGGGTGACGCGATGGGACCCTAATGAAATGGTTTGCTCATCGTAATAGAGCAAAACCTGTAGATATGAGGTCACGTAACCTCCAACAGCTTCTGCTGGAGATGTTTACGGCTTATTAACCCATAACGGACGGTGCGCCACATGGTTACTCCCAACATTTAAATCTAGTTTTGTAATATTTCCAAAAAACCAATTATACACGTATACACTACAAGTATTGAAGAATAACATATATTTCCAGGACCGGTGCAGCGCAAATTTTCAACAAACATTATGCGAGTAACTTCAAATGCAATCCTTTCTAGTTGTACAAACAAATGACAACAATTGTTTTTAGTTGCAATCAATAATCCATAAGAATCCGTAGACTCCGTTTCCCATTTGGAAACCCTCGCGCTCATCTTACTACTCGAAATGCATAACTTTTTTGCAGCAATAGGTAGAGAGAAGTACCGCGTATAACAGCATGAGGTGATACCACTACACAGTGATGACCTTTTTATCAGTAGCAACTGCATAAAAAGGTTACAAAAATGACTCAATTTAAAAATTGGTGAAAGATTTGATTAAAAAACGGCGCAAAAACGCCGCCGTCCGTTATGGGTTGCGTGGCCATGTGGCGCACCGTCCGTTATGGGTTAACAGCAAGTAACACGTCAGTGTCTGTCTCGTTCGAGAAATGTGTGGTCGCTTTCAGACCTCGCGAATGTGCGACTCAAAGGCACAGTAAGAGGGCATAAGGAAAGCATATTTAGAAACGCTGCCCTCTCATAACGAACATTCGAACTGAGATGAGACAATGTGTAGCAAAACTCGCGTTGGAGACGCGCCTTGGGCTATTGCGATCCCAGCGCGCTTCACCTTGAACTGTATGCATCCTTTCGTGCCCTAATTCCGTTTTCGCGGCGGGCAGAGTAGGGCAAGTGAATACATATTCGACGTATTGGCATGACGTCAAAGCGCTGTGCATGCAATCGCGGCAAATTGAACAATTGCACGTGTTCACCCGAAGCCTAAACTGTCCTCTTCCGATGTCTTTAGGGCCGATGCCAGACTTCGCGACTTGCGACTCCGCACTGTTCGGATCGTGCGATTCTGTGGTGTCGCGTTTCGCACGCGAAGTAGTAACATTGCTACTCAAGTTAGAATCTTGTCGCAGAGTTGCGTGTAAAAGTGCGCACAACAAAATTGCAGAATCGTTACTGTGGCACAAACCTGAAAAAATGAACAACGTCATGAGTGAACTCCTGGAAACGCGTTACTTACGCTTTCCATATCCATATGTACAGGGATCCATGCATTGTGACTTGCAGTTGCGGCAAAGGCTTATTCAAAGCAGAACCACTCTTCGGCGGCGTTTATACTTCCCGCCGGCAGAAAGTGGCTGCTCGCCCAGGCAGCGAGGCAGAGTAGCACGGGAAGATGCAGAAACGGCGCAGGTGAAGAGGCAGGGTGACACAGGCGGAGACGCAGAGGAAAGCAGCCTCCTCCTGCCGCCGGCACCACAAAGTATGAACGCGGCCCTATGATCCTTCTCCATTACACGTCGTGGTTTCACTAGATCATGCTATTTATTTGCGGTTTTTCAGTGAAATTGGCACGAATTGATTTGCACTGCTACGCATCCACATCATAGATACTGTAAGTAAGATAAGTATAGCCGATAACACTTGTTTTTCAACCGCCTGTCTTAAATGACTCAATCCTAATGTGTGTCAACAGCAGTGTAATAATGGACAGCAAAAACGGGCGTGAAATAAAGTAGATTTAAGTGACCCCAATCTCCCAGTAATGAACCATTCATAGTTTGCGTTGCAAGTATATGAGAATTGCAAAGAGTTAGATACTCATCATTAGTAAAATTAGATGTACAGAGGCTCGAGAATTGACCGCTTGTCAAAAAATTTGCGTGGGAACTGATTAACGCCCCGCCGGTAGTCATTTGGAAGGATCGGAGCGAAGGAGGTCCACGGAAATAGTGAAGATGACTCGGCCACTTCGTATTTTGGAAGAAGGTGCGAAAGCCTTGAACGACGGTTGTTACATAACATCAGTAAAAAAGGTACTGCAGTTGATAAGAGAAGATGACTGAATCGATGGGAAGGGCGCATCTTTACATAGTAATGGGCACATGACGCACAATCAATGCAACACTATGTGTAACGCAAAGGTACTTCTTAACACCTTTCCAGGTTCAAATCCATCATTTTCTAAATCAACACAAAGTTAAATGAAGCCTTTGAAGGACAAGTTTTCCGAGTTTCTGTTCCGCGCAAGTTTGATCGCACTGAACGGAAACAGTATTGCGGAATTTCAAGACTACTGTACACCGATATTCGTACTTCTGAATTTTGCTTAATTTCATTTGCCCTTTTATTATCTTCCGTTTATAGTTGCCAGGAGGTAATGGCTGTATAGGATTTTTCTGCCGGTTTTCGTCACTCAAGTGCATCCACACTGAACGTTTACAAGTCTTCCCAATATGTTTACTTCACTGCTAGTCCGGCGAGCTATTTGTACTCGTTGCTATTCTCTGCCATCTAGTTCGAAAAGGTCAGTCTTTATTTTGATATTTTTTGGACCGGGACAAATCGTACACATTTATTGACTACTTGCAGATTATTTTGTGCTTTATCTCGGCAAAGTGTTACCCCATGTTTAAACTTGCTAAGAGTCGGTCGAACAGGGTTGAAGAGCTCTTTTCTAAGAAATGTGCGTTACTCTTCTAAATGATAGTTCGAATTTGTTCAAAGATCTTTGATGTAATTGATATTCACGTGTTCAGGTAACAACTGTGGAAACAAAACGGGCTTCAGTTAAATTGAAAAATGCTTCTCTTAAAGACTTGAAGGAAATTTTTGCTCTGGCTGGACCGTATAAATGGAGGATTCTTTGTGAGTTTCAGTGTATTTTCATTTTCTTATTGATGAGGCTTCATTGGGAGGCAGCGATGCAGCTGAGGGGAATTCACATGTTCTCTTCGCTAGTTGGACCCATGCCAAAACCAAAAAACATCCCTCAAATTGGGCAACTAGTCAGTATCGGAGGCAAAATTATGGGTTAAGATCTTTACTATACCAGGCTGAGGAGGCGTGTTAAATTCCAGAAAACGTACAGGAATTTCTCTGTTAATCGTATAATCATTTCCAACCCTGCAATACCAATCTCAATGTTTCACACTTGTTTTGGGATATTTATGCTTGCATTCAGACTTCCGGAGAAGCGTAATGGTTCTGTTGCGCATAAAGGCTCGAGGACATTGTCAACTAGAATCGTTTTTTTTCTTGCTGGGGAGGGGGATTTATTGCACGCTCCTTAAGTTGTATGGGATTTGCACTACTCGGTACTGAAGAGGACATTGGATTTTTCCCCTCGAACCCATTTCGTATGGCTCCGCTAGTATTCTACATTGCTTTCTTCGTTGCTTTGGTCACATTTATTTCCTTTCATAATAAAATCATTTCAGTGGGACTGTCATTTCTCGGCGTGAGCAGTTCAATTTTCTTGTTAACACCTAGAGTGCTGGGAAAACTAATAGACGAATTCGACGAAACGAAAAGGGCCGAACCAGGGCAAGAGGATTTATCGCTCCAGATAGCTAAGTGCGTTCTTGCCTTGCAGATATTTTCATTTCAATTAAAGGAATCGTCCAAGGAAAATAAGTTTTTGTGTTACCCATATGTTTATGTTGTATTTGCCTAATGTTGGCCTCATGCAAAATTTCACGCGAAAAAATGTGAATCTGGCTGAGATACAGCGCCACAAAGTGCGGTCCAGGTGGGCGGGGCCTCCGTGTAAAGCCTCGTCCCGTCGTCCGCCGTGGTCGGAGACGCATTGTAGGAACAGAAGGTTACGTAAACAGTCCCACTCTCCGTTCTCAACGGCGGAGGACGACGGGACGAGGCTTTTACCCGGAGGCCCCGCCCACCTGGACCGCACTTTGTGGTGCTGTATCTCAGCCAGATTCACATTATTCACGTGAAATTTTGCATGAGGCCAACATTAGGCAAATACAACATAAATATATGGGTAACACAAAAACTCATTTCCCGTAGACGATTCCTTTAAGACATCTCTTCCAAGCTCAATGAGCAATTTTTCGTTTGTGTTTTTTCGCTTGTCAGTGGTACTTGATCAACCAAAATAATATTACGACGTCATCTTCAATGAGGAGTGCTTCAGATTCTTCAAAGACAACCCCATTGCCTTGGTTGGTATACTGTTCCTTGGTGGGGCTGCAATAGCTGCAAGAGTCTATTGCATGCACACAGCGGGTATCTTGTTTTGCGCTTAGTTTTCTTTTCTGCTCACACGAGGTTACACATATATGCTCTAACCAAATTCCGTGCTTCAGGACAACTCATCATTAATGATCTCCGGAAAAAGGTTTTCAATGCTGTTTTGCGTCAGGATATCGCTTTCTTTGATAAAAACAAGGTGAATTTTGAATCTTTCCTTGTCATCTTATAGTAGTGTATTTCATCATGCAGAGAATTTCAGGTCGGTGAAATCGTCTCCCGTCTGTCGACCGACGCGCTAATTGTTGGGTATTCTGTGTCTATGAACTTGAGTGATGGAGCAAGAGCTCTCTTGACTTGTTTAGGGTCAGGCGGTCTAATGGTATGGTATGCTTCATTCACTGACCCATAACAGTCACACAAACTACTTTTGAATAGTATTTCGTAGGTGTACACATCTCCAGCTCTCTGTCAAGTTATGTTTGTTGTGATACCAATAATAGTTGGATCTTTTGCTATTTTTGGAAAACTGCAACGAAAGTATACTCTCCAAATGCAAGAGGCTGTCGCTGGTGCCAATCAGGTGGGTGTGTGAATCAGATAAACTTACGGGGAACTGTTTTTGTATGTTCCACCCCTGATAAAAGCATGAATCTGGGGCTGTTCTGGTATAATTTGTGATATAATCTGCTTACTACCCCTTATGTGACCATTGATTCTCCTCACACATAGACTTTCTAAAACTGTTTCTCCTTCGAGATGTAGTCTACCAGCGCTCCTTGTAGCAGGTATGGCTGAAATCATACTTGACGACGAGATCGCGATGGCGATCGTCCTCAACCGACCATGATTGCGGCTTTGAATTATATTAGGTTGTAAGGAAAGTTTTGGCCGGTTTTTGAAATTCCAAATTCGAGAGATCATAACTCGGCTCAGAGTGCATCTTTTCTCACAGAGTGAGCACCATTAGATTCGCCACACTCTTGGCAACACTATGCATACCTACACATCTCAATTTGATAAAGGGCTGATAATTTATATTGCGCGAAATGAAAAAAAGTCGACTTCAAATCGCCACTCTTTCTGAACACACTGCTACTGAAGGAGCTGGCCAGATGTTTTGGGAAGTGGGGCATAGTTAGTGCTAGATCTGATGAACATGATAGACGAGTAAGGGCCTCACCCTGGAACTGCTTCAATTAGTGGAAGAGGATTTGTGAAAAACGCGCTTGCGCATGACTGCCGTGAGGGGTCCCGCGGCACCCTTTTTTTTTTTGTATTTTTTCAAATCAAGGCCACTTGAGGTGGTCAACTAAGGTTGCTTGTGAGGGCCAATACTTGTGGATATCCCCTGCAAATATGGACGCTCATCGCCTTCTGCCGTTTTAGTTAAAGCGATTTGATCAATTGAAAATTAGAGCAGCTCGTCCTCATTTCTGCACTTCTGAAACCGGAGACAATGTGTTCCATCCAGTGATACACCCCCTCCTCTTGCAGTATTCACATTTGTGGTCACCTTCGCTGGGACTCGGCTAAACAAGAACTCTTGAAGTGAAGTCATCTTAAAAGTGCCATTTTCGCAGCACTTTAAAACTTCCCTAATAAATTGAAAACCTTGTGGCATTCCAAATAAAACATATATTCTGAAAGAGCAACTATTTCTCTATTTAACGAGCACAATATGTCAGCTGATTCATATTGACGCGCTTTGATATTTGAATTTATCTTGTGAACGCGAAAAAGCGGCCAGAACTTTCCTTACAACCTAATACCAGCATCAATTTGCCATAATTAAATTTGCCATGACCGTGAGCTTTGAATTGAGCTGGGCTGAGCCTGTTGAAAACTGTGAACTATTTCCGTTCTTTTCATCCCGTATGTGTCAAGACGCAGAGGCAAAACTCGTTTTCTTGAAGTGTGGGATCTTTCACAGTTGCGTCATTGATAGATGTCGTGAGCCATTAAAGTCGTTTCTTGCTCAATTGTTCCGTCTCTCTCAGTGGTCTGAATAACTTGGTTGATTTGCACAACACTGCGCTTTGTACAGGTTGCGACAGAACGGCTATCAAATGTTCGTACAGTTAGAATGTTGGTTGCTGAACAAAAAGAGTTGAATGCTTATGGCCAGAAGATCTTTGACATCTGGACGATATCGAGGAAAGAAGGTCTAGCTCGTGGTGCCATGTATGGATCGGTGAGAGCGTTTATGTCTCAACAGTCTTGCCCAACTAACAGTGGGTAATTTGTTGGCAGTGCTGATACGGTTGTCATAAGAGATTCCTTATTTTAGTTCCAATTCACGGGGTACATCGCCCTCTCGACCGTATTGTTCTATGGAAGCAACCTCATCAGTCAGGGATTGTTGACCTATGGTGTGTTGAGCATTCTGTGTTGGAGTTATCGTTTAATTGTTCTTGATGGTCGAATTTCTAGGTGATTTGTCTTCATTCTGTCTTTATGCCGTTCTTTGTGCAGCGAGTTTGTCAAACATATCCGGCTTTTTTATTGAAATTATGAAGGTGATTTCTTTTCTTTATCAAGTTAACGTGGTCTTGCAGCTTAACTTTTCTAGGGTCTGGGCGCTAGCTCCAGGCTATTCGAACTTCGTAATACAGTACCACAAATCCCTCTTGAGGGAGGTATAAAGAAAGGAAATGTTGAGGACGCAATCAGGCAAGTGGCATTGTGCAGTTCCGTGTTTTTACGTAACTAAGTTGCCAAGGGCATCTTCTTCAAACTTGCTACCTTTCTCAGTAGTTGCTTGCGTGTTTTTCAATTTGTTTTTCCAGTAAGTACTTGTGTTAAACAGCAATTCTACACAGGTTTGAGCGGGTGGCATTCGCATATCCAGGAAGAGATCCATTGTTCCATAACATTTCGTTCACTGTGCCAGCTGGCCAAATCACAGCAGTTGTAGGATCATCCGGGAGTGGAAAGTCAACCATTGCAAATCTTTTGTTGAGGTACGTAGGATGCTTGAGACCTGATATTTCACGCAAGGCCGAGTATTACTTTTGTTCGTGGCGGCTTTAAGAATATTATTATTCACTCAAACCAGATAGTGTAATGCGGTTATTATTTTTCGAATATGCGCGTGATTTGTCATTCAATCATGGATATAATATCCAAATTTCTCACAACGGTCACATTGCCATCCATTGCAGTGTGTTGCATTTGCGTTTTTTTTTTCTGAGAGATACAAGATGACTTTTGGCTGTGCAACCGCGCAGCCGAAAAACCTCAGCATTTCGAGTGTTTCGCGTGAGTCTACCTATCCACTTCGCTTTGTCGTGACTGTTGCACGTATGCAAATACTCCCTGTTCTGAGCGAAGCGTAACGTTTTACGTAACGGAACGGAACATGAACACTGAAGTAACACAGGCTATAAAAGACGGTACGAAGTTCCTAGCAGCGCAACACGCTGCGTGAGAAAATGGTTACGTTCCCTAGAAAAAGTAAGGAAAATAGGAAGCCATGAGCTTAAGGTGCGAAAAACTGCGTCTGGAGGGGTACAATGATAGTTCCCCATTGGATGAAATGTAGGGTGTAGCATCACCTCTCGCAGTTCGGCTGGATCAGCGTTCGAAGTGCTATTACGCAGGAATTATCATCCATATTTTGTTCCGTTTGTGATCGACGAGAGGTTAGATACAATTGATTCAAATGAAATTTTCTAGAAATGAGAGGTGTTTTTAGTCTCCTAGTCAACTATCCTAAATATTTACCATCTGAGGACTTTTCATCTTTGTTGTTTTTATATTACCGTTATCATATTTCGTCACCATTTACTCCCACTTCAGGTTGTACGACCCGGATCGTGGTCACATCATGATTGATGATGTTGACTTGAAACAAACAGATCCTTCGTTCTGGCGGCGACAAATCGGAACTGTGGGACAGGTCTGTACTGAGTGGATTCGTTTCGATATATGTCGCAATTATCGGCAAGTTACAGAAGCATTAACATATGTCTGCTCAAGTTTTCAGGAACCCATATTGTTCTCAACTACCATTAGGGAAAATATTTTGTATGGTGCTGAGAAACCCGAAGAAATCACCGAGGCCAAGGTATAATCGACTAACAAATTTTCTTATTGCTGCAATTCGCTTTGCTTGAATCATACATCGGAGCCTTTCATTTCAGTTATGGGAGGCTGCAGAGCAATCGAATGCTCTTGATTTTATCAACGCCTTTCCCGAGAAATTCGATACCATGGTAGGTTGTTGGCAGTGCTAAACAGAAGCTTTATGAATCAGGGTGAAAACCGCGTAGTTTCGCGGGCTCGTGTCTGAGCCTAGGAGATGTTGCGGAATGAGTGAAACGTTTTTCTCCAAGGAGGGGGTTTCGTATTACGCTAGAAGTGATGCAGCCACTCGTGGGCTCCTTCCCTCTTACACCGAGCTGTTGTGCTGGCGATTTATATAACACCATCAGTTACTCTACTTCGACAAGTTTCCGTTTCTTCTTTCGAAGCTGGTTGGTTTTAGGTTGGTGAACAAGGCTCGATGCTCAGTGGTGGCCAGAAGCAGCGAATAGCGATTGCCAGAGCGTTGGTCACGGCAAGTGTCGTTTTGTAACGAGTTCTTAATTTAATATTCATCGAGGAAAACTCCAGAACCCAAGAATTTTGATCCTTGACGAAGCGACAAGCGCCTTGGATGCTACATCGGAATATCTGGTCAGGAAAGCTCTTAACCGATTGCTGGAAAACAGCCAACAAACTGTGCTCATCATTGCTCACAGGTTCTTTTTTGCTGCAAAGATCTCTTCATAGATCAGTAAGGTCGTAGGATATAATCCAATGTTGTAATCCATCCCTAGGTTGTCCACAATCAAACATGCGGATCAAATTGTGGTTCTGGATAAAGGAAGCGTAGCTGAGCATGGAACCTTCGACGATCTTATGCATATAAAAGACGGAATATTCAAGAAGCTGGTTGAAAAGCAGGCAATCAGTTGGAAAGATGAGAGCTACTAATTTTCCGAGTATATACTCACCTGGTATCGTTATAGGTTTTGCACCTTGTAGTACGAAAACTAGTACATTTCGAGCTTCAACGTCATGTGAATTGTTAGGTCTCGGGTTGGTATTGTAGCTTGTAAGTTTCGTAACGGCACAGTTTAACCACAAATTTTTCACGCTCTAGTAGTGTTGCGTTGAAAATCTATCAGTTAATAGGGTTGGGTCCTAGAACTTTAAAGTCGGCCCAAAATGGAGATTCGAAATTCAGCCTTCGTCTTTCTTATGTTCCAGTTATGGAAGTCCTAAGTTGAAATGTGGCATTATCGAAGTCTCTTTTTCCAACACTCTTTTTCATAATCCTTTCATGTACGCTTTCCATTTCCTGAAATCCACCAAATAATCTATCTCATTTCGTTTTTAACTCCACTTAGTATGCATCTTGTATATCTCATAAAAAATTCTGCGGCTGGAAAAGTTACAAGAATATCTGTTTCCCACCCATGGGGAAAATAAAGGTGTAGAAGCTTGAGTTTTGAAGAAGCTCGGTTTGCTGAAGTTAACGATAACCCACTTCCAGCATCCGCTGATTGCATTATTGGTCTCAGACACAGATTTGGGCGGATTGGAATGGTACTTGGACTGATGTATCACATTATCTTTTGCAGTCTCCATCCTGCCGCTTTTATTCTTTATGCGTTTTATGCGCAACTTAACAAATGGTTCCCTCTTTTCATCTCTTTCGAACTCCTCTCGCAAAGCCTAACACTCTCATCGAAGCCATGCCGTGGCGAAGAGTGGCAGCACACTCATAAATTCTGCTTTGCGAACAGTATTTGCACAGAAACGACGTCGGCACAAAAGCCTTGAGTAGCCTGATTTGGTGGCTGAGAGCTCACCCTAGAGTAGCTTCATTACTTCAGTAGTTGCAGCATTAGAGTACCCCCTGTGGTTCCGTATTTCTGAAAATTTTCCATCACAATTTCGTCTCTAAATGTAGTAGCATGGAATGGACTTGAAACCTATCCGGTTAGACTGTGCCCTTAGGTATGTAGAATAATCCGTATCTCAAAGTCATAGAACGACGTCAGACTTTGCGATATTGCGGTGTCGCACTTTGGCACGCGATTGTGCGGTTTGAAATTGCATTGTAATGCATCGCGTGCGAAGTCGCGAACTCCGCAAAATTGCAAGATCGCAGAACCATAAAATCGCCAGGTCCGACCTTGGCCATATGTGGATGATGCTCGTTTTAATGATTCACATCTTAGGAATCAGATTTGTGGAACTATTCGGCTATCACAACCCCAGATACCCCGAGTTGGTCAAAAAAATAATTTTCGCCGAAACTTTGGGGGGGGGGGAGGGTTGTTTGAGGTGCTGGTCACGAGTATGACATCCGCTTTTGGCGCTAGTGTCGTTTAGTTCCATTAGAGTGCTGATATGGTAGGGGCACCACACTGTTCCCGCAAGTTTTGCCTAAGCCTTAAGAAGGAAGGGAACCTCCCCTCCCCTGCAAGGCTTAGGCGAAAATATACACTTGTGTGTGCAATGATGACTGTACGATAGTATCAAATGAAAGACGACAGCGGAAAGATGACGCTCTTCAGCTATTTAAGCACTGTATACAGAAGACTTCTTCACTAATCCTTTTATCGCTATACAGCCGGTACAATCAGTGAGCTGCGATGTGAGTAGCCTCGAGTGCCCCTTCTACAGGAGCCAGCGGCTTTTATACACACAGAATTCTTATTCTCAAAACATTTCTAGGCTAATACAATCAGATAACGGTATTGAAGATGTATTGAATATAAACATTTGCTGGAGCTTGAGAAATTCAAACGAGTGACTCATTCTGAGATTAATGAACAAATATTACCATACATTCGAGAATACCTAAAGATAGGAAAGAAATAGAGGATTGGAGATTCTCTATACTCCCCGGCGACCTGAGCCAGGGCTACATGACCTGCGGGTAGAGCCTCGGTGCGATGGGGTATGCTGACGACTTCTCTTCGGTGACCCCTTCTGACCGCCATGGCGCGGCGACGTTGACCTCTGATATCGATGGCTGGATGGCGCTATAAAAGATCTGCTCGACGTCTGCTGCATCGTGGTGTCCTTTCTTCCCATTTTTCTGGTCCACTCGTATAGGGCCATTTTCAGATCATCCTTTTTCTTTTGGAGTGCAATTTCTTCATCCAGGAGCTCGTACTTCTCTTTTCTCATCGCGTAGATCTTAGACTCGTTCGCCTTGGGATCTTCTTTTCTTAATTCTTCTATGCGGTGGCCGAGAGCGAAGATCTCGTGCTTGGTTCGGCGGAGATCCTTGTCCACCCTCGCCATCGATTCCAGAATTTCTCTGTCTTCTCTTTTTTCTTTGATCTCGTCTTTTTCCGATTCTTCTTCTTTGGGCTCGCTGGGTCGTTTCTCCTTCTCTTCTTCCAGGTCCGGGCTGATGTCATCGTCGTCGATGCAGAGAATGTCTTCGAATTGGATTGATTCCTCAATCCCCTGCCTCCTTTCTTCTTCTTTGGCTGCTCCCGCGTTGCCTTCGTCTGATTTCTTCAGTTGCGAATCGATCCTTCGCAGCATAGACGTAATGTCGGACAGCGGATCGAGCTTCTTCTCCAGTGTCTCCAATTTTTGGGTTACCTCGGTTTGGAAGGCGGCTAGACGTGTCGACATTTCTCTGACTTCGTGCATCACGGCATTGTTGCTGGCCTTTTCGACTTCGCTTCTGCATCGGTCCACTTCTTTGAACATTTCATCCAGCTCCATGAGGATGCGGTTCTTCGCATTATCCATTTGTTCCTCGAGGCTGGACTGCATCTCGGTTGAGCTTGTCATGATGCGCTTCAGCAGTTCGTCCACATGCTCTGGTTGGATGACTAGACTCGTCGGGCCTGCAGTCTGTTTGACGAATTCGTGGTGATCGGCTAGGCTCTTCTCTATATTCTCCATACGGGTATCGATCTTCTGCAGGTGGCTGTCCCGAGTGCTCGCTTCTTGTCTTTCCAACACTGTGATCTTCTTCTGAGTGCTTCTGAAGACTTCAGTTCCACGCTCACAGAAGTCCCTCCAGAGATCGTAGCTGGAGCTGCAAGGGGTCCCCCCCTCTTCACGAGTTCGTTTCGCTGCTGAAGTCGACTCAAGAGACTTGATGCTGCGCTTCTTCGATTTTGCTTTTTCTTCTTGATTCTTCGCTGCCATTTTCTTTTGAACTTCTTCGGTCTTCGCGTTGGGAGTCGATTCTTCTCCAGACGGCATGTGCGCACGGCGGTCGACGGTTGAGTTGCGCAGCGAGAGTCGAATGAAGCTCAATGTTGTTCACCGTGTTTATATACGGAACCCTTACAGGCGGGGTCAAGCTAAGATGGTGTCGTAGATAGTGCTGGGAAATAACATTACTCTGCCTTGTGAAGCTGAGATGGAGCCGGAGATAGTGATACGAAATACCATGGGTTCCGAGAAGCTGTCTCTCCCTCGATCTTTCTCTCCGTTGTTTCTTTGTTTAATGTTGCGACGCTTTGGCTCAATGCTAAGTTTGAATCTATGTGAGTCATGATTTGTCGGACGTTTGAATCTCAGAAACTCAGGAATAGTGTGGATTGAATCAGAGTTGTTTGATATGAGCGTTCTGATTTCGACAGGATCTTTGTCGTCGACGTAGTACTCCTTTGATGATTCTGTTGGCAATTTGGAGCGGTACGATAACGGTACCGAGTAGTAATTTGAACGCGAAACGTAACACAGATATCACTATTCGCAATCCACATGCCCACAGAAAGATGTATCCGATCACGACGGCGATCACAAATCCTGCGACGGTAAGCATGACCGTTTTGTAACTGGAAATGATGGTATCCAGTATGTGTCCGAAGTCGGGAAATACTATTTCTTCCTTCACTGTGGTCTCTCCTTTCGCGATGCGTCGTACTGATTCTCGAATGGTTCTAACCCAATTCAGGATACCTGTAACCTCGAATTTTGTTGTTGTGGAGCCACACGATACCGTGCATCTCAATTTCACTCTTGCGACTGTAGAACTAAATCTGAATTCGGATTTCTCTCCTTTCTCTGTGCATGTCGTTGAAAACTGGTACTCTTCACATCGTACTATTGCTTTCGTGTGCTCTGTATTACTCGTACAAGTTAACTCAGCTACTGCTCCCTGTTTGCAATTGTAGCATCCTGTGGCTAGTGCATTGGGAATTCTGCAGAGTGCGTTCGTCGTTTCTTTCATTACCAGGTGTATGTTTTCTTTGATGGTGACGAGCAATTCTGCAGTGACCATTCGTGAAATTCTCGCCTTCACAGAGTTCTTGTGTTTTTCCGATACTTCGAAACCTCCCCATGGTTGCCTGATTGGTAGTCGATTTTCGAGTTGATTTCGAAATGCAGCCGTGATATTGTAGTCTGTGCAACTACACATTACTCTGAGTTCGGCGGGCTGGCATTGGCAGTTGTGCGAAACTGTGCAGTTCAGACGTTCTGCATCTTCTCTTGAGTCGCATTCCACCATCACTTTTCGTTGTTCATCCCATAGCGCTATTTCCTCTCCGTTGCTTATGAAATAAGCGTTGAGCGCCGGAGTTGGTGGAATGCTTAGGGAGCTGATCGTAAACCGGAATGATCCCTGAGTTGTTGGGACTGTTGGTTGAAGGTTAAACAGTTTCGTTTGCGATTCTCCTTCGTTGTTCTCAATTCGTACTTCTAATGCCACAGTTTCTTGCCACGATCGGCACCTGAATATTTCGTAAATCTCGTCATCATCGGGTTTGTGGAAGATTCTATAGAAGAGACATCCGCTGCTGAGATAGAAACAGCCACATCCTGGTCCCCCACAGCTCTCCACGCATCTCGTGATTCCTGGAAATGCGTTTCCTTGCCTCAATTCCGGGAGTTTCGTTGCTTCGTCGACCTTTTCACATTTTTCGCCTGTACAGCTTCCCGAATGTGCGCACCGTTTCGCGTCCACCACGTTTTGTATGGTGTTTCTCGTGAAAACCAACGTTTCTTTTTCACATTCCATGGTGAGGCCTTTCCACGTGAGTCGATACTGTCGCAGGGTTGTTCCATTTCCTGTGATCCGTAAGCATGCTTCCTGATTGAACGTATTCAACTTGACTACATTTGTCGTATCTACGTAGCATTTTTGACTTTTTCTCATGTTCTCTTTCGAACACACTCTCGTCTTCAACGTGTAGATATCCACATCTTGGCATGCTATTGCCGAGCTCACGGTCAGGATAAGAAAAGTTGCTATCAAAGGTGCCCGCAGTAACGCTTCAATATCCCTTCTTTGACGCTGGTTTCTTCCTCTCCCTGCTCGGTAAATCATTCTCGTTATGTGAAGAGCAAGTTTGATTGC
Organism: Trichostrongylus colubriformis; assembly: GCA_963978905.1. Taxonomy (NCBI): domain Eukaryota; kingdom Metazoa; phylum Nematoda; class Chromadorea; order Rhabditida; family Trichostrongylidae; genus Trichostrongylus; species Trichostrongylus colubriformis. The sequence continues at coordinate 15,885,884 of OZ022258.1, read as the reverse complement.
ACCAATCACTATTTGGCTACATAATCGGCATGGCTTTCCGATGACAAGTGGAACGTAGCACAGTGTGTAGATCAGTGCTGTGAAGAGGTATACTATCGCGAACACAGTTACCAGTGCTGACGTTGTATTACATTCTGGGTTAAACACGTTTGCTGTGCAAAACCAGCACTGAACTTGTTCACAGAATGGTGCGGGTGGACACGCAATTTTGATCACTTTGATACGGTTTTCCTCCAACGTTTTCCATTGAACTATATGGCGATGTAGTGCGATTTCCGGTGGAAAGAGAATGATTTCATTCGGTTCCGATTTTTCGCGTAGGACGCAGAATTCTTCCGAGCAGACTTCGAATTTTTCGGCTTCGTTGAGAATTCTTATCCCGCCTTTAATGCACTCGATTACACTCGTTTCGTTTGCATCTCCGTCTTTGAAGGCAACAGCATGTGAAAAAAGACAAACTAATATCAATAGGCAGGTTTGTATCGTTGAGATGCCGTAGCTTCGTCGCCTACTTCCACTTGGTTCTTCTTCATCAACCTCGTTATAGTTGATTCTTTGACGTTTACGAAGATGATATCGTTTTCCCGGTGATTCGTCCTTGTCGGGTTCTCTTGGCGGCGAGCTTAGTCTTTCTTTTGTTAACTCGCATGTATCCGGTGATGGTATTGTGTTATCTTCGAGTTCAAGAGGAACTAAAAGATTGACTGGTCGCCTCATGCAGTTACCGTTGGGCATTCGTACAACTGCTTCACGAATTTCTGCATCGCTTCCCTCTTTTAGCTCCGTAATTCTTCCCATTCTCCATGAATATCGAGGAAGATTCGGGTCTGCGAGCAGAACGACTTCACCGATTCTTGGCGGTTTTGTTCCCGTTCGCTTGTTGTCCATTCGGAGCTTGTGTGATTCCCGAAGGTCGTCCAAGTAGGTCTTTTGCCACGTTGCCCAGAAGCGTTCGGTGAGTTTTTGCGTTGAAGCTAGCGCGGCTTCAGCTTGTCTCCTCGTTTGAAGCTGTATTTGTTCTGCTGACGGCAAGTAGGGTGTATCCTCATCGTCTTCTCGTAGATTTTCGAACGGGTATGCTAATTCCATATCTTTCACGATGAAGTCCGTTGGTCGCAGAGGTTTGATGTCATAGAGCTCTCCCTGGTAAGTCAGAGGTCGACTGTTCAAGCTCCCTTCCACCTCTGTCATTATCGTTACGAGTTCATCCACGGTCAGAATCCGGTTACCAATCGTCTTGTAGAAGGATTGTTTGACGGACTTGATCAATCGCTCATATACCGCTCCCTGCCACGGAGCATATGGCGTGATAGTTGTCCACTCGATTCCTTTCTTTGCCATGTTCGATAGGAAACAACCGTCGCTTGTGACCGTTTGGATTGCTTGTCGTAGGATTTCTTCGCCCAGTATGAAGGATGGTCCGTTGTCGGAAGTTATCCGAGACGGGACTCCGCGGCGTGCGAAGAATCTTCGAAGGGCCAACAGCAGCTTTCCCGTTGACATATCCATCACGATTTCTATGTGCACCAATCTCGTTATCATACACGTGATGATGAGGCCGTATACTTTTCCTGTTTTGTCGCCTTCTCTCGCTGTCAACGGTCCGAAGTAGTCGATTCCTGCGTTCTCGAATGGTTTTGCTCTTACAACTCTCATTGCTGGTAATGGTCCCATCGCAGGATATCTGAATGGTAGGTTGTTTACTTTTTGGCACTGCATACATTTTCGAATGTGGCTTTGCACTTGCTGTCTCAGTTTTGGAATCCAGAACTGTTCTCTGATTTTCGTCATGGTGTGCGATGTGCCTAGATGACCTGGAAGATGGGCTTGTCGTACTATACACTGCGCGAGTGGTGTCTTCGCGGCAATGAACAGTGGTTTCTTCCTACTTTCCGACATTTCGGCTTGTTCAAATCTTCCACTGCAACGTAATAACTTCTTCTTATCTTCCTGCAGATTCAAATTTTTCGTTGATCTGCGTAAATTCTCATTCACATGAATACGCTGATGATTTCTGATGATCACTTCCAGTGCATTGCTTCTTTCTCGTGCAGTAATATGCGTCGAATCGTATCTCTCGCGTAGTTCTGGAACTTTTTCTTCGATTCTTGACCTCAGACCAGTCTTTAACCTACAGGTGACTCTTTGAAGGAATCGGAGCGCATAGGCTACCGCTGATTGTGCTGTGTCCAATGTATTGTGTCTTTTCCAGTCCAGCAGCTCTTCAGCGACCAGGTTAGTTGAGGTAGCCATGCATGTGCTTTGATTTTCATTCTTTCCTTCGCTGATGTCGATGCTCTCTCCTTCAGCGTCTTCTGGAAGTGCGAAGATGTTGTGGGGTGCATTTCCTGATTCATCGGGGCATTTTAAAAATTCTGGCCCCCTCCACCATGAGTGCGATTTCATTTCTTCTGCTGTCAAACCCCTTGTCGCACAATCTGCCGGGTTTTGTGCCGTTTCGACGTATCCAAAGCGTACTGGTACCTCCATTAGTTGTACCGTGTTCCTTATTTCGGTTACCCGGTTCTTCACCAAGACTCCGAGTTCCTTCCGAATTGGATATGTAGCCAGCCAGCTGAGCGATATTTGAGAATCGGAGAATATTTTGATAGATGTGATTGTGATTTTGCTCTTCAACGCCCGATACAGCATGTATGCTATTCTTGTTGCGAGAGTTATTGCATTCATTTCCATCTTCGGGATGGTTGGCGATTCTTTTGCATTCGGAAGTCGTGATTTCGCAAACATCAAATGAGATGTGCCTTCGGCAACGAGATATGCACATGCGGCAAGAGCGCTGCAACTTGCATCTGCAAATATTGCCAGAGTTGCTTGTGAATGTTCTGGTAGCACCATTCGTGGAAGTTGAACTTCACATCCAGAGATTACTGCCACAAATCTTTTCCATTCGTTTTCGTGGTCTTCAGCGAGAATTGTGTCCCAGTCGTACTCCTGTCGCCACAGTTTCTGTAGGAAGAGTTTCCCTTGTACCATGACCGGTGTGAGCCATCCCATAGGATCAAAAACAGATGCGATTTGTTCACAAACTGAACGCTTCGTGTATCGTGGTTTCTTCTCCAGCGAAACTCTGATGTGGATTTGATCGTCATTTGAGCTCCAGACGATTCCGAGGACTTTCGATATCTTTTGTGTGCTTCGATCGGCCTCCGGGATTTTTGCGTTCACATCAGTGTTGTTTGTTTGGAAGCCTCTCAGGTTCATGTTCATTTCCTTGAACATCGCTTTCGACTGAGTATACTTCTGCCACGCTTCCTCTTCCGTTGCAGCAGTGAGTATGACATTGTCGACGTAGACGTTATTCAGGATTTCTTGTGCCAATTCCCTGTTCTCATGTGAGCTGAGGTGATGTTTTATGGTTGCTCCTAACAAGAATGGTGAGCATTTCAATCCGAATGGCACTCGTGTAAACCGGTATTCCGCGACGTTGTCCCCCGTTGGCGGAATGGTTGTGTCGCGTAACCATAGGCACCTGACAGCGTCTCGGTCCTGATTGTGTAGGTGCACCTGCAGGAAAGCTTTTTCGACATCGGCGATGATTGCCACTTGTCCGACTCGAAATCGTAGTAACATGTGAAGCATCGTGGGAAGTAAAACCGGCCCTCGCTGTAGCGCATCATTCAGTGATGGCTGATCTTTCAGGTGTGCTGACGCATCGTACACGACTCGAAGCTTCGTGAACTCCTTATCCGGAGTGAGGACAGCTTGGTGGGCGAGGTAGTGAATCCTGTTTTGTTGGTTAGTGAATCCTTTGGGGACTTCTTCGAGTATCCCCTTGCTGATCTGTTCCGCGAAATTCCGCTCATACTGCTCGAGAACTTGCGGTGTCCCTTTGAGACGCTCTAACGTTGAGCACAGCCTCTTGTATGCCAGGGACTTGTTGTCCGGTAGTTCGGTTGCTCCGTCTGCCCACGGGAGCCTGACGTGGTATCCGTCGTGTTCGCGTGTAATTGTTGCTTCGAATGCTTCCCATACCGCTCGGTCTGTTTGTTCTTGTTCTTGGGCTTGAGTTCCCGAGAAGTCCTTTAGACCTGCTGATTCGAAGGCCAGAAAGCGTTCCCACTTCTCTCGCTCATTTCCATTTTCTTCGTTCTCTTCAGCTTGTACGACCTTCATGGTTTCCCTGACTTCGTCCTGAAGTCGTCCGGCGACCAGGTAGCCAATGCGAGAAGGAATCAGCTTGATTCCTGATGGGAGGTGCCAAATCTGTTGATTTCCTCCTTGGAGTAACGAAAATACGTCGCTGCATCCCAGTAGAACTTCGGGATGTGCCTGCTGCTCATGCGCTGGGATCGACAACTGAATGCCGTGATCCGCTATGAATTGAAGGTCGTCCTGCGTGAATTTGTCGTGTTTCAACGGCTCCATTATTGACTCGATGAGTGTGACCGAGAAGCAATGAGCATTGCCCGAAGGATCCCACAATTGGAGGTTCGCGATTCCGCATTGTTTCTCAATGGGTTCCTGAGATCCAAACGTGCTGATCCTGAGCCTAACTGTCTCGTGAGTGGATAGGTGTAGGCGCTCTGCTAGGCCTTGAGAGATAAACGATCTATCCGCTCCTGTGTCGAGCAGGATGTGCACTCGTTCCCTACTATCCCTTGCTGTGTTCTGAGCGAAAGCTGCTCCCAGAAGGACAAAATTCTTTGTGCCTTCTTCCGTGTTTTTCATGCAGAGGCTTGTTTCGTAACTGCCTTCCTGCGGTTCCTGTTCTTCTGTCGGTACTGCTGCGGTTGACAGAAAATTCTGTTTCGTTCGTCGGGCTTCTGTCGCCCTGGGTTTCGGCTTTCTCGTGGCTGTTGTCGTGCCGATTTTCTTGTTCGGTGGGGATGTTTTAGGGCAAATCGATGTATGGTGTCCTTGTTTCTCGCAAAGCCGGCACGGGCCTCTGGTACATTGACTAGCCATGTGATTTGCCGCTCCGCAATTTCGGCATAGAGACCGTTTTCTCATTACTTCCAATCTATCTTCTCGCGTCTTGAACACTGGACAGTTCTTTGGAAAATGGTCTTTTCGATCACAGTAGAAGCAAGAAATTGTCTTTTGATCGTCGGAATGTTGACGGTGGATTGTGTCACTGTCCCTTCTTCTTTGCATGTTGTTCGAATTGGATTCTGTTTCTTTCACCTGCGACCGATTGTCGTCACTCCGAATGTGGCGAAGAATTTCGAGTTCCGAGTGGATTTTGTTGGACAGTTCTTGAAGGAGCATCTTCGTGTTCCATGTTTCTCCTTCTTTGATTTCTTGCTTCTTTCGCAACGCATGTCTTTGTACCGGCTCTGCAAATTTTGAAAGGATCAGTTTTTGAAGCACTGAGCTATCGATGACTTCTCCTTGAAGTTCCATCTGAATCACGATCGATGAAATCTCTTCGCACAATCGTCGCTGGTCCTCTAACCTCTTCGTTCTGGCTCGGCATTTTCCCAGTCGATCAACGAGTTCTCCCACAAGAAGTTGTTTGTTTCCGTACTTTTTCTTGAGATGTTCCACGGCTAGCGCGTATGTTCTTCCGCTTACTTCGAACTGTTTGAGAGATTCTCTTGCTTCTCCTGTTAAAGCGTCGAGCAAATAGTACATTTTGTACGCGTCGTCGATACTCCTCGAATGGATTGAATGCTCGAAAGCACTCCAGAAACTCTCCCACTCCCACGCTTTTCCTCCAAACTTAGGAATGGGTAGTGGGGCGAGTCGTATCCGAGGGGTTTCTTCGGCCAATTCCCTCGGTTCTGCAGTTGCTAGCAAGTAATCTGTCTCCATGCGCAAGTCGAGCTCGAGTATAGCTTCTTGTGCCCTTATTAACAAATCCTGCGCTGTTTGAGAGTTGGCCGACACTTTTTCGAGGAGAGCTTGGAGTTGCGGAGTATCATTACTCAGTTCGTCTGCGGCTGCTGTGTACGCGTCTAGCATATTGTTCAAGTTCTTTTCTGCCACTTCCAATCTTTTCTTCTGACATTGCATATGAAGTTTGCTTTCTCGTTCCTGAATTCTTCGTTCAGCTTCTTGCGGTACAGCTGCGGCTTCTCTCTCGTATTCTTCGAGCAAGGTTGAGAGTTTTCCTGCCATTCTGGTTAAGAGACTTTGTCGTGTCGAAAGCGACGACGTCATCTTGACTTTCTTCTCTACGGTTCTTGAATTTCTTTTCAGCTGCTTCAGTAGTTCTTCTCTCCGGCGATTCCGATGATTCTTCTTCGCGACGGTTCGATGTTCTTCGATTTCTTTTCAGCTGCTTCAGTGGTTCTTCTCTCCGGCGATTCCGATGATTCTTCTTCGCGACGGCTCGATGTTCTTCTTTTGGATCCGATGCACCATATACAGAAGACTTCTTCACTAATCCTTTTATCGCTATACAGCCGGTACAATCAGTGAGCTGCGATGTGAGTAGCCTCGAGTGCCCCTTCTACAGGAGCCAGCGGCTTTTATACACACAGAATTCTTATTCTCAAAACATTTCTAGGCTAATACAATCAGATAACGGTATTGAAGATGTATTGAATATAAACATTTGCTGGAGCTTGAGAAATTCAAACGAGTGACTCATTCTGAGATTAATGAACAAATATTACCATACATTCGAGAATACCTAAAGATAGGAAAGAAATAGAGGATTGGAGATTCTCTATACACTGTAGCAAAAATGAACATGACTGGCGCAGCCTTGAAAGGCGCTGAAAACGGCGCCAGCGCTGAAAACCGATGTCATGTTCGGCCGGTTTCATACTTTGCGCACCGACGCCGTCACGCGCGAAGTATGAAAGCGGCCTTCGTGATCAGCACCTCAAATAACCCCCCTAGGCAAAGTTTCGGCGAAAATTATTTTTTTGACCAACTCGGGGTATCTGGGGTTGTAATAGCCGAATAGTTCCAGATTTGTGATAAAGGTAAAGTTCCAGACACCAATTCCTTCTTTTTTTCCTCTGAGAGAGAATTTAGAGTTAACTGAGAAACTCTTGTAACTCGTTATAGAATTTTGTTCACATTTTAATAACGTTTCGTCGTAACTACCTAACCACTACTTGTTGATACTTTTGGTGATACCAGTTGTTATTGTTGACGATGCATTACCCATATGTTATGCTGACATTTTCCAATATATTCGCTAGTACAGAATGGTATAGCGTTGCACATGTTTTAGCACCCATAGCCATAGAAAAAGTCTGGATATATCGTGTAATAAATTGTTCGCACTTTATTCAACATGACAGGTCCTTTCTGACTATACAAGCAAATTAACGTGAATTGAGGCATTCAAAAAGGAAGCAATGATTCAAAAGAACTGAAAACGACTTTTGGAACAGGTAGACCACATGGCAGTGATGATTTGCTCCGCGTCGCCAAGTTCGATACACAGATTGTTCAGCACATAGATGTATTTGAGCGCATAATCGTACTGAAATTGTAACCGTTGTACCTCACACTATTATTGAAATGATCCACTGAATAGAACAGAACACTTCTTGGGAGGAATCACTTATGGTAGCGCTTGAAAACCTGCGGACGAACGCTTTTTTCACCGAAACTATTTCTTTCGGATTAAATTCTCTAAATTTTCAGTACGTGGAATCTAAACATATGGCAAAGATCTTACACATCTCGACTGTTGTTTTATTGTGTTAATGACCTTTCACAGCAATGAGCTCGAAACCTGCGGAAAACACGAAAATGTATGATCCGTAAAATAAACATTTTGGCACTATCCAACTATTTCCACCCCAGACACCGCGGTTTAGGTAAAAAAAGTGTTCGCTGAAACTTCGCTCTAGGGTTTGTTTAGGGTGCTGATTACGAATGACATCCGTTATTGGCGTTTGCGCCAATTTGGTGCAATTGTACCGTTGTAGTGGGCGCTAGAGACTTTAGAGGTTGATTTACCTCTTTTTACCGTTGTACGGTGGTTCAGTGGTATTCTCTTGAACGAGAGGAATATAGAAGAGTAGCACAGAGAGCAGTAGGTATACGCCTTTATTCGAGCGTTACAGCAGCAAGTATCTGGCTTGGACCTCCCGGTCTGCCATACAGTTTATGCCCCGCCCCCGCCAGACGCAGGTTGTGAGGAATCATCGCACACCTGGCGATGATAACCGTGTTGGTGCAGGAACTCGTTTTCACCAAAATCGCTAAAAGTTTGCTCAGGGGGGTTATTTGAGAAGCGGATGTCATATCCGTGATCAGCACCCTGCATAACCTCTAAAGCCGAAGTTTCAGCGATTTTGGTGAGAACGAGTTGTTGCACCAACATGGTGCAATCGCACCAAATTGGCGCAAACGCCAAAAACGGATGTCATATTCGTGATCAGCACCTCAAATACCCCCCCCCCCTCCTGGGCAACGTTTCGGCGAAAATTATTCTTTTGACTCAACTCGCGGTATCTGGGGCAGGTATAGTTGAATAGTGCACCACAGTATGGTGATCGTGCCGAGAGCCTACGATTTCAATTTTGAATCTTGGTATTGTGCCATATTCGAGTTTTAATTCCTGGGCACTCGCCACGATCACCATACTGTAGTGTGTGTGGGTCAAGTTTTGCAAACGGTACGCATCATCTATTGACGCCGTCGTCTGCGGCAGGCAATGATTGCGTCACCCTGGCGCCGTCGCCGCCGGTTTCATCGCCAAATTGGCGCCGGCACCGGCGGGGACGGAGTCGGTGCGCAAAATATGAGCGCGGCCGTAGCATCCAAAAGTTGCCTAAGACCAACAGAAATGAGTCACTCGCCATATCTAGCAACATTTGAATCCTCCGTTTCTTTGATAGCCTATGCCTCTACTACTGATGATATACCCTGTGATCCTCTGGCACCATATGCCTTTGATTTCAAATCCCTTTGCGCTGGATTGGCCATTTCGATTAGTATCGATTGGTAGCCTATGAACCTACAGAATCTCTGCTTCTGCGATTTCACTACATAAGGATTCGGTTCAGTAACCCTTTTTGGTTCTCTGCGCAAATACCGGTAATTTCTCTTTCATTCAATCTATCAATCTATGGACCATTCCGGAGAGGAGAGGTGCAATTTTTGCGGTAGGTATAGCTCGTCTGAAATGGACCTTCCTCCATGAGCAAATCTACTCCAACTGCTCCATTAAATCGCAATCCACCTTAGCCTACCTTTGACCAACACATGGGCTATTTTTGGAACCCATGTGAAGAATTGAATTTGACCATCGAGCGCTTCAGCGCAAACCACGCCACGAAGGTGAAGTCAGGCTCAGTTCCTATACGCTTCGTACACTTTGGTTAGCCCCTACCGAATTCTAATTTTTTCGTCCTCTACAGGCCCAATTCAAGCTTGCCCGATTTTTGGCTCCTGACAATAAGCGTCGGCTCGAATTTGTGTACCGGCCACTCTCGCGCAAGCTGCAAACCTAGTTAACGGTGGGTGGACTTTGGCTAAGTTACTATGTGCTCCATACACTTTGGTCAGCCCCTACCCAGTCTTAAACTCTCCAGGCTGCAGTTCACTTTAAAATGCATTATGCGACGGACAGACAGAAACTCACACCCTCACTCACACACAGATGAACAAGCACATCAAACGTTTAATTTATATATAGGTAATGAATTTGGATATCGCACGTGGCCCAACTGGAGCAAAATAGTTTCTTCCTCACATGTAGTTTGTTTTTTATATACAACCCTTGACTCAAAATGGGAGGTTCCGCTGAAATGGTGATATCACATCCATGGAGGTATTACGGGACTTCGTCCCGCTCCTTAACCTCCTCTGAGGCTTCTTTCACTGGTTGAGGGACAACCAGGTCGCAAAGGGACTATGTTGTTCGTTCATCATTCGAGCATCTAACCTTTGATCATCGTTTCGAACCAGTAATCCGCATTGATTGAAACTTCTGGTTTTCTGAAGGTCGAATTCCCAAATATACTCTATCAGCAGTATCCGCTAGGACAGCGCTCTTGATGACAGAGCGTAGATCTAGCACCACTGGGTGGTGCGCAAAATTTTCGCGTCGTTCCAATGAAAATGAGAACCAAAACACGGCCATCGTAATCCGTACGGAATGGCTACAACCACTGAAACCACTACTATTTCCTTGATCCTTGTTTCGCTTAAGTATTACTGTTTGGATATAGGTAATAAGTCGTCTCCACACTTAGCGATGACGGCGGCAAGGCGTGGCTGCGTGGTCTCTGCGTCTCTTTCCGTGCCACTCCGCCTCGCTACTTGTTAAAGCGGCCAGATCGCACGACTTTAAAGTATGCAGGGTCTTATATACACTGGACGAAGGGAGAGGAAGCAGAAGGGCTGATAAATTCTTCGCCCACTATAGTAGTGACATCCTCTTTTTCATAGGGCGAAGCTTACTCAACGTATATCATTGTGCACCGCGGCCACCGTCGGCGTCGTGATGCACATTGCTACGACAGGATTTCGCAGCGCGTCGTGTGTATATAGGTACTGAGACGAGAGGTCTAAAATAGGTAACACATGGGTAATCGCTTCTGGACCCATCTACATAAGACGGTAACTAGCTCGCACGCTGCACATCTTCTTGGGAAATCAGAGAACACTCAAAGTGAAGTCAGACACAAATTTACACATCAACCTGCAAGATTTCCAGAAGACGGACTTCCTGGGGAACAATAGAAAAAAGGATCATTTGATTCCGGCACAATTGGGTAATTGGCGAAATTGATTGCGTTCTCCAGTACGCGCACGCGTCCCGCTCTGGTAAATTTTTCGTTCAAGCAGTGGTGTCGACTACTCTTGAATGCGATGAAACGTGCGCTGTGGCTTGACCACCTCGAACTCTCGTGTACAAATGAGCAAAAATCCGCGAATGAGTTATGCAGTACCATCCCTAGACACGTCCCTCTAATTTGTTGGCACCTTAACCATAAAAGGGCGTCTTTTTAAATGTTGTTACAATTACTGTACGAACAGTTTCTGAAATGCTAACCTTGTTTACATCCACACAAATCAAATCGAATGCTCGCACTACATCGTGGTGGCAGTCCAGATCCTCCACAGTATTCCTTTCTTCAAACATACGGCGTCTGAAACGCCAGCACTGTTCAGATTGAATAACGTTAAGACAGATATTGAATTGATAATATCGATGATAATGTGACTATTCCAATAAACGAAACTACGATACCTGTCCGCTAATGTTTCAACGAGGTTGTCGACCAGATTTAGGACCATAGATTTGATTTTACGGCGATCCTGAATCGTTGTCATAACGTTTCTCAAATTGTAACTATTCTCAAACTCCGAGTTAATTCCATTACAAACAAATTTGAAACGTCCTTTTGCCCTCGTCCGTTCTTACAGGATAATTAAGATTGGAAAGTTGAGGTGTGAAATGGTCCAATTACTCTCTTGGTGCAGGTGTCAGTAAAGCACTACGCTTCGTGGGTTTGTGATCTACATGATAGCGCGCGCTCTCCGCTATTCGAGCCGGCACGAGTTGTTTGGTCTCAGTCTTCATCTTCCCCATGTGGTCTTCCCGTGCCCGGTGCCCCGGTATTATGCACCGCGGTATTTTGCGCATTGCTCATCAGCGACACTCCGTGGATTAGAAGCGTCGATTCTATATTGTTGTTGTGTTCCTTCTCGTGATCTCGGAAATCTTCTTGCCTGTTGTTTGACCCTTATTTTTCGTTGATTGAATAGATTCTTATGTACAAGAAAAAATGTGTTCTTATGTGTTCTGAAAAACCTTACATGGGGCCAAGCCGGTGATTACAGGAGACGCACGTGCAGTAGCATTGTTGTATTTTAAGAAGAAACGTCTTCACGTTCAATTCAGTACAGAAAACATGATGCCAGAAGACGTTTACCACGAACCTTCCGAGAAAAAGGAAAAACTTTCCAAGTCAGTACAATGGAACCACGCAGCAACTGAGCTCAAATTATACCAATATTGGGAGGGACTATTTCCAGAAGAAGAGATTGCGGTATCTTTTGACATTTCGTTGCATATTGAAGACTTAGAGCTTATCAATGGAGCCTATGATCGGAATCACATACAGGGTCCTCAGATTTCCTTTTAACTGTCGGCGCAGAAGAAGTCAAGTCAAACGCTGATGCACAGAACTTAGTCACGTGGATGGAGAGCATGGCAGCTGATGATCCGAATCGGTATTGGCATAGCTCAAATGGTACATCAGTCCCAAGGAGAAGAAAGAAGTGGACTGACATCTATACAGTGACGAAGCTTCAGTCAAAAACCTTAAAAAGTCGTCGACAACGTTTGACTAGTCCTACTTGGCGATGCAATATCAGGCGAATGGAACCACCGTCAACATTCATTGGGACCGCGCCCCACGATGACCGTGAGCACATCGAATTTTATGCAACTAAAAGATGGTATGAGAGCGTCAGGAAATATCGGACGCATGGATGGCCCGCCACAAGTGAAAGGACTGCCGCTGATGGAGCGGCCTTATGATCAATTCGAAGGCTCATTTTCTCTGAAGTCAAGAATGAACACGCAATAGCCATGCCAAAGTACCGAATGATGCTCCATAGAGAGTAAGATGACAAAGAATTCCTGCTCGACCTAGTTCTTTCCAAAAAAAGGAAAAAGAGAGTGAGGGATCACTCTCAGGAGCCCTGTTGGATGTTACTAGGGCACCATATTTCACCGTAGTTCGTGTGTATATGATCGACATTCAAGAGCGTTAGGCGCTATTTAAGCCGTCGCGGATCACCGTCTCAGCCTTCGTCTTTCCCCAGTGGTCTCACTGTGAGCAGAGCCATATTACTGTTCCCCTTTTTTGCGTATTGCCCATCATTGACATCCCTTCGTGGATACGAAGAGTTGATTACTTATTCTCGGTATATTTCTTCTCGTGATCGTGGAAATCTAGCTGACCATCATTGGATCCGCGTTGTTTTTGTCATTTTAATAAACTCTTATATACATGAGCTTCCAAACAAAACCTTACACAGGGTGAACACATATTTAGATCACAAGAAAAACCCACCAGAATAGCTAGAAAACCAGTGCAGTTGAACATTTACTGGAGTGAGCATCGAACACGTACACATTGAACTTTTTCATGTTTGAGAATGGCATTTGTTAGAGTCGAAATAAAGCGCATTTCTATTAGAAATGCTTGGATTTTGTAATTTTGGAGGCAACGACCGCTTATGGTTGCCGAGCTATCTCGAGCGATTCTTCAATTCGTCAGTGACGTCAGTCCTCGACTACAATGTACTGCAGAGTATCTACTGAGCTGAGGTAACGAAACATGATCGGTGTTATTCATACGCGATGAAAGCGACGAAAAATTCTATCAGTAACTTTTGCATTTTTGCTTATCGCAGACTTTGTGTCGGCGCTGCTCCTTTTGAATGCTCGAAGGAGTGCGAGAAAATAAGAAACGTGTCGTTTTGCGTCTGAATTGCTACGTATGGATAACTTTCGCCACCCTAATGGGCTCAGCCTGTGAAACTGTGCTGCTTCACAATTTATGACTTCTGGTTCCTTTACCTCAAATGGAGTGCACAAGGTCCTTCAACAGTTCAAAATTGTGAGAGTGCTCGACATAATTTCGTGTTTATCATCGCTTATATGGCTTGCCACTTACTGATACTCGAAACGCCAAATAGAAAAGTGCACATGCTTATCCTGAACACTCTCCTCTGCTGCAAGCTGCCACAGCTGATAGGAGTCTGAGCGCACCTTGGACTTTCCTCTGTAAGCCAATATATAGTGTAACTTTCATGCGCTTGAATGCGATATTTCCATTGTACGGTATCTTCATGGAGCAAATGTTCTCGTCCAACTTTCAGATTAGGTTGGACGCGATGCTTTTTATTCCTGAAGGTTTATCTTAAAGCTTGGAAAAATTGGAAATCACCTCATGGATTTTACGAATACTTCGACTGAGCTCTTTAGCTTCGTAGATATCGTTGGTGGTTTCTTTGAGTTGATGTAAGTACAAAAGCTCCACGTCTCTCGAAGGCCACGACACAGTGCTGTAAGGCTCCTGTAATGACTACTTCATTTGTTACGGCTTGGTGCCTTAGGCCACGTTCATACTTTGCGCATGGCCGCCGGCACCGGCAGCGACGGCGTCAAAATCATGTGCCACCACCAACTACGGTGCCACTCTGATGACGCGCTCAGTTCCTTCGATGCTGGATTCGATCAAAACAGTATGGTGATCGTGGCGGGAGTCCACGAGTTCAAATTCAAATCCTGGCATAGTTTGGCACTATGCTAAAATTCGAATTCGTGAGCTCTCGCCACTATATCCATAGTTTGGCGCTATGTACAGATTTTAATTTGAATTTGTGGACTCTCGCCATGACCATCCCAATGTAGTGTGGTTGGATCGAGCGTTTTACAAACGGAGCGCGTAACCAGAGTGCAGCCGTGGTCGACGGCACGCACATGATTTTAACCGTCGCTGCCGGTGCTGTCGTCCGATCTGTCGTACCCAAAGTATGAACGCGGTCTTAATGTACATTCACTTACCTCATCTACGTCGGTAATTCCCTTGCGATGAGATTTACGCTGCCCTTGGAACCAGCCGACCGGTTCGTTGGCGATATGCATGTCTCCAAAATGCATCACGTGCGACAGATTCGTCATTCGTTTAACTAACTTGTACTGGTCTTCGAGTGTCTCGACATTAAGGTCTTCCTGAAAAGAATTGTGTGGGCTAATGAAAGGAAAGTGCTTCAGTTTTATCCATCGTCGTAGTGGAAATGCAGTTAGACTCGGTTTCATAATAGCTACTCTCCATTTATCAGAATGTTGCATTTCTGTGCCAGGAATCGCAGCAGTCCTGTGGGGAAAAGTATAAACATGGACGAGAATGTCCATTCAGTGCGTCTTTTAGATTTAGTACAGTACGTAGAGCTGCTGAGAATTGAGAAGAAAACTACTGCGCAGGTGGTGTGTACCTCTATGTCAGGATGTCGCGTGGGTGTGTGCCCTTATGTGAAGATTTCGCACTGCTACGTGTCGCAAGCGAAGCAATGCAGTCAAGCTGAAGGTGCCATGCTGTTGGGTCCTGAAGCGATTGCGAGTCACCTGCGCATCGCGCCCCGAGCATTACCATGTAATCGTTCTATGACCCAACTAAAGCGACGCGCATAGCTCGCACATACTGCATCGCACGTCCCTCGTCGTGGTGCGAAATCCTGACATAAGGGTACACACCCAATTTGCGTCGAGCGCGCGACGCGCGAATCTGGTGCGTGAAATGGCTGGACTCGGTGGGAATTGCGTGTTACTGCGTAGGAAGAGCGGCAACCGTGTACGTCTATTTATATTCATATTACCGCTCGACTGAGTTTGTATGCAGCCTGTCGTGACTTGCGTACGACATTTCCCTGGGTATGTAGCATGCGCCGGTACGAAACAGCGCCCGCGGCTACAGCAGTCCTTCGAACATCACGCCTTTGAACATCACGTCAACACCTACCGTAAACGGTCTCTGCCATGTGTAACGCGGGAAGCTATCGATCCGCCCGGTTCCCGCCAAATCAAGTCAGTCGTCTGTCTCTGTTGTCGTCCGGAGCGATCAATCTGTCAACTCTTTCGATGCCAAGCTGATTGTCGTCGAAGAAGAAGAAGATCCTCGACAAGGATGCTAGCCTGGTGGATCGGACATGCTATCCTCTTCCCTGGCCCTGGGTTTCCCTCGTCACTTCCAGATCGACCAGTCCCCCGTGAGTTCATTGCACTTCGATGATAGTTGTGTGTAGTATGTTGTTCTTTCTCTCTCGTATCTCTTTTACTTCGCTATCCTCGTAGTGCATTGTCCTCATTTATTGTGTATTTGGTAATCTGTTTATATTATGTAGTAAATCGGCATAATACCCCTCGTGTTCTGTAGTGTAGTAATAGCACAATATCTCTATCGGTAGTCCTCTAAGTAGCGGTCAGGGTACAGGCCTCAGCGGGCCCGCGCAGACGTCAGTCAGCATTCTCATTCGTGCGACAGGTACCCTGCTGGGATGTGGGCCCCATAACACCCACGTTCTGCCGTGGTCCGGTGGCTGCGGAACCATCCGATGCAGCGATTCAAACCGCTAGCCGCACCGGTCACGACACCGCCTGATTTCATTTCATTTGGCAAAACTAAACGTTTCCAGTTCACTACTGGTTGATAATAGTGTTTCCCAGGCAGCCATTCATTTCCTGTGCTATGCTTCATCCTTTTTCGCACCATTCTACAGTAGCGGTCAAAAATATATGCGGTTCCGGATTTTAACCATAACTTCGGTCAGCGTTTACATATCTCGTTCAATTTTTTTTGTGTTTTGAAGGCAACTGTCATTCAGTGAACTAAGGTATATCAGCCGAGTAGGGTGCAGTGTGAAGGTGGAAAAAATTATTTAACTGAAAACACTGAAAATGATCAACACCGCGCTTCGGTGCTGTCAGGATTCCAAAGGACGGGTAATAATGTTCTAGCCTCATTCCGCACTATTTTTTGCATAATGGCTCGTTTCGTTGAGTTATAAGCTTTTTATGGCTAATTGAATTTTCGTAAGATTCTGCCATTTTAAGGGCTTCCAGATAGATAATTATTACCTTCACACTGCATCCCACTCGACTAAGTTACTTTTTTCATGGAGTAGCAGTTGCCTTCAAATTACTAGAAAAAGAGTTTGTAAACATCGGCCAAAACTATGATTACGCCCTAAACATTATATATTTTTGACCGCTACTGTATATGAAGAGTGCAAAAAAGGCAGTTTTGGATGTCACAAGTACATTAGGTTCTCCTATTTGGATACAGATCCAGTGGCGTATTTGAATGGAGTTGCTGTACTTGCATTTTGGAGTTTTGGAAAATTCATATAGAATATAGGAAATAAAAAAGAGAGACCTGACTATTTGTGTCATCAAAAACGGTAAGAAAGGAAAACATGTGGTCGTTCTAGCAAGAAGCTTCTTTTAGACTTCGATGCACAAATTAGTCTTGTCGTTTTTTCCATTATTTTACATTCTTCGCACGAAGTGATGTAAGAACGACACTAAGCGCTGGAGCTGGATTTATTGCATGCTTAATGCTATCATCAAGCAATGGTGAACCGAGGGTGAGATCTGTCGAATTAAATGACACAAAACTGAAAACAATTTTAAATATGGAGCGAAATAAAAAATAAGCGTAAAATAGTAATAGCTTGCGGGGGCCAGCCGATGTACGAATCAGTTCTTTCATCCTCTCAGACGAGCCTACCACCATTTTACCTATTCCGGAGGGTAAAAGGTTTGGTTTACCTCGGCGCAAATTTCGAGAAAGAACAGGGGATGCATGTTCTCTTTAAAGAGACCTTCCACTCCAGAGAAGGTGATGTGTAGCGAAACACGCACTGAAAAAGCTCAAGGTCTTGTCACGATCCCGCACCACGGCGTGTCGTTCTGCGGGCGAATTGCGGACGAGGGCGGGACAAATGCTCACGTCATGCTGATTTAGGCTCTCGCCCTTCTGATGTCTACCCACGGCTAGTGACGCAGTGAGGTGGGAAGTAGAAGGAGGTATTCGAGTTCCTTCTCGTTTTTTCGCAATCGCATATCGTTGTTTCTCTACTGTTACACTGCGAGCATCCCTACTTTCGTATTCCACAACATTACCGAATTACCCCTCATGATATCTTCAATCGCCGCTGGAAATGTGCTCGCATTGTTGGATGATAGAATATCGGGTGAGGAGAAGCCGACAAATTACGGCTCAAACAGTAATATAATGATTAGCCTGCGTATGAAATCTCATGTACTCTACTAGAAAGTTCTCTGGACTACTCTTTATGCTTTACAATCCGCTCTACAAAAAAGAATCAACTCATCATCCTCATTCATAAAATTTCTGTAAAGTAATAGACAGGGAATGACACCTGTAGCCTGATAGGATGTGAGTACCCACGCGTGAGGGCAGAGAGCGCCTTACATGATCAATCAGATAAGATTATACGCGACACATCACCACCATATGCTAGATACAGTAATCCTGACCTACTAGAAAGTTCTCTATATAAGTATACCACACACCTGCAGTAACCGTCACATCGACTTTCTATACATATCAGAGAGAGAGGCATTTTTAGCGGGTGTACCGAATGTTATACAGCGAAGCTCGGCACTATAAGCGTAATCCTCACTGGCTGGCCCAACTATAGCCTTGATGTGTTCAAGGAGTTCATTGGGGCTAGTCCGACTCCGGCAATATAACCTGCCTAGTTTAAGGGATGAGTGGGAAGAACGGTCAAAAAGCTACAAAGAACAGCGCCCACTCCCACTAAAAGCGCATGTGGGGATGTTGCACGTGTTGGAAAAAATATTGCATCACCAAATTCGATATACCGCTTTACATCAGTCAAAGCCTTACCATTTCGTCTTGTACCGCTGATGGAGGCATATGACTTTCATTTTGTAAATATTTAAAATTTCACCTCGTCTGAATCCTTCATCCAGTTCACCGAGAAAAGGTCTCCAAGACATGGCAAACGCATATCGTTTTCGCAAAACGTGCCCCATGATGACTCATGAGAATTTGCTGCCGTGATCGCGTATACTAAAATTATCATGTCGGAAGTGTTGATAACTCAAATGTCAAGGATAGCGAAAATGCTAGCTATGAAGGAACGCTGGGAATAAGTGGACAACGTGTGACTCTTTATGGTGGAGGGCGCGCTTCCTATGGGTGTGTACCCTTAGGCCGCTTCCATACTTTGCGCACCGACGCCGTCACGCGCGTGCCGGCGTCACGCGCGTGACGGCGTCGGTGCGCAAAGTATGGAAGCGGCCTTACATGAGGATGCCGCACGACGACGAGCGGCGTGCGACCAAATAGAAAAGTGCACATGCTTATCCTTAACACTCTCCTCAAGCAAGCGCGACACAGTGTGTGCGAGCTATGCGCGTCGCAGTAGTTGGGTCTTAGAACGATTACAACGTTATGCTAGGGGTGCGATACGCAGTTGACTTCTAATCGCTTCGGGACCCAACAACATGGCGCCTTTAGCTCGTCCGCACTACTTCGCTTGCGACATGCCGCAGTGCGGCACCCTGATGTAAGGGTACACACCCGCTTCCTATTGTGCAGTCCTCTGCCTACGCGCTATGAGCTGCGTATGACCGCCGCACACCATCCGCGTGGGTCCGTTCGATGCGTCATTTAATCTGCAGGCAGGTGAAGGCCGCGTTCATACATTGCGCCGGCAGGGTGTGACTGCGTTCACAGGCAGCGAGACAGAGTGGCGTGGGGCAGAGACGACGCAGGCGACGAGACACTAACCACGCTCACTCATCGGCACCTCATAGTATGAACGCGGCCGGACACGCTCATCGACGAAGATTTTCCGGTTGAAAAGGGGGTGTCTGTGGTGTTCATAAGTATGGAAGCTTCCCGCTCGCTACCAATATACAATGGAAGCAACAGAGCTCTCGTGGTGTGCTGTAAACTACTAGTTTGCGAACGGGAGCCCAGTATGGGGTCCTGATCTCCACTCACCCATTTCGAGTGTACTGGCCTACAATCGGAAGTACACTCACCCATTTCAAGTGTACTGGCCTACAATCGGAAACACAAGCCACGCTCACTCGTCGGCACCGCATAGTATGGACGCGGCCGAACACGCTCATCGATGAAGATTTGCCGGTTGAAAAGGGCTGTCTGTGGTGTTCATGAGAATGGAAGCTTTCCGCTCGCTACCATTTTACAACGGAAGCAACAGAGCGCTGTAGTTCGCGAACGGGAACCCAATCTGGGGGAACCACACTCACTCCTTTCGAGTGTACTGGCCTACAATCGGAAGTGCGCTTTGCAACCGCTGTGGTTACTCCAGTCGTACAAGCCGCATTAGAGAAAGACGGTTGATTCTGCTCAATTCTGGACCCGGCTAATTTGTAGCACAACTCACCATTAATATTGCTTTTCAGGACATTCTCAAACATTGATCCGCTCTCGCAAGCTTCCAAATAGAAGACTAACTGATCGTACCGCTTATTGGAGTGCATCCAATTCAGAGCCTTATTCAGTTCTTTCACAGTTAACTGTAACAATAAGTTAGAAGCTTATTATCTCCAAGAAAAGAGAAGTAGACCATGGATTATCAAAAAAATGAAAAATGAGAGGGACGATGTCGATTTCGGCAGTTCGTACCATTTCATCCGGGAACGCTATGAGACCAACTGCGCCGTGATCGGTGAAAAAAACGAAAATCCGGTCATTCGGATTACTGCAATTAAAATTGAGTAGAGACCAAGTGGTTTTTTTGTAAAATCTTCCATGCCTCTCAATCACACGTCCATTGCCGCCTTCGACTCCGCTTGCGTTACCCTTGAGGATGTTGAGGAAGTTTTCGGGGGTCACTGATGAACCCTGTAAGGGTGGTATATAGGAATATCCTCAAGAAGAAGCAATCATCCAAAAAGTTTTCCTCAAGAAAGGCTCACTTTATAGTCAATCTTCAGTCCTTCGTACACATTCTCACCATGGGGCCTGTTGAACAGTTTTCCTGGATAGGGGTTTCTAGGAAGAACATCGATCTACAAGTGACTGAGTGTCATCTGGAAAATTCTATAACGTACTGCTTGTTGTTCGCAACATCGTCGTACATCATTACGATTATATTTTCATCAGCAAGTCCATGGCGCTTCAAGGTATGATAGGCGTGTCCAACATCAGCCTTAATGACATCTATTCACGTTTCTCTGGTAAAATCAAAAAGTAATCAATAAATTTCGCGGCTCAAGGCAGCGCTTGTGTTGAAGGTTAATCTTCAATAGAAGATTTGAGCAAGGTTGAACAAATCAAGATATTACGATTCCTACCTTGATTCTACTTTGCACGATATAATCTAGATTACAAATCACTGTAGGGAACAGGAGGTTATGGGGGAATTGAGTCCATGGTCATCACTTCTCCCAGACAGCGTGAGCGCAGACGGATGAAGTACAACGGCTGACCCAGTCACAACTTGAACAATCCACGAAGGAGGACTTTCCGATGAGAGGGCCTATGTAGACGAGAGCAAAAATCAGGGGCCACATCTACACGCATTTGAAGTAAGTTCGGGATATCTTCGGAACGATTTTGCAATTCACCATGAGCTCTTATACACAGATGAGGTCCATAACCACAGATTTAACGTCTTACTGTATTACATTGTCCGATATTCGCAAGTTGTCTTTACCTTTTTAGATAAAAGTTGTATGATATGATTGGTTGTTTGTTCTGTAGAAGTATTGTGAACGATTGAAACAAGAGTAGTTATTAGGTTGGTGCACAAGTCTTGCGACATATGTGACTTTTTTTTTCACAACGTTCCTTCATCAGAACTCTGAGGAGCAAACTTTGATTACTATTCGGAGCGTGGGACTTTACAGCTTTTCATAATTTTGTGCCTTATCTTTGCAACGTGCAGAAGCACATGGCCTCTCTCAGACAAATCTGCTCCTTGGAGTATGTGAGAGGTACTGTTAACCAGTTTCCGCATTCGATTAGTACGAACAGTAGTCGTTACAGTAGGTATCGCCTGGTATAACTCTTATTGTGACATTCCTGAAAAAACCTGGAGCAAATAGACCTGCCTCGAAATCCAGCCATTGTCACAAATAAGGAAGAATATCCACTATTACGCCAGTAGTACACCCTTCCAGGGTTGACAGGAAGTACCCAGCTTTCATCTCTAACTATACTCACTGATCACTAACTTGGTGAGGCACCCAAAGTGTTCATAGTTTCTGGAAGCCATGATCATCAAAGGCACCGGGCGGGAGTGGTAAGGGAAATCTGAGAACTGTGAATGCACGTGCTCTGAAAACAAACCTTTTGCTCAAGTAGAAGTGATGTGTGACGAGGCTCGCACTTAAAGCGCGCCTTAACGTTCTATCACGACTCCGCAGAACGGCGTATCGTCCTGCAGCTGGACGAGTTGTCGGCGATGGCGGGACAACGCTCGCGACGGGCTGATACAGCCCCCCTTCTGCACTCTACCCCGGCTTCTGACGCAGAGGAGTTCTAGAAGGAGGGTTTTTGGGTTTCTATTTCTCGGGGTCTTCGCCGGTTTGCCTCGTCCTCTCTCTACTGTTTCACTGTTTAGCACCCCTACCTTCATATTCCACAGTCTGCCGAATTTACCCCTTCCCGTGTCTTTAAGATTATTGTCGTATTGGTACAGCAGGTCGCCGTCAAACCAGCTGTGGGTGGGTGAACAACATCATTCGTATCTCCTGATTCAGTGTTGATGGAGCAACGAGACACTGCAGAATAAATGGCATCGGTAGCGAGTGCAGCAAAACATTAGGGATCTTCAGCTGCGGATTCTGAACCTATTTGCTATAGATTACAGATCCAAAGATGCAGTTTTGTCTTTGAACCACTTCTTGCTTTAACGTAGCGAGACCCTCTCATATTTTCAGAGAGGTCGAGTTCCTCCTGTTATGTGGAATACGAGTACTTTTTGAGAATTCTTCGACTAACGCTTGCCTATGCCTTTCACTCAATTGAACATAAGGCTTTCGGACCTATTTCTGAAACCACCCCAAAAAGGAGGGAAATGACAAGAACAGCACCGTAAGTCGTTCACGATCTCGCAGCATTGCGAGTATGTCGCCGCACATCCGCCGGGAGCTGCCGGAGGGAGGTTGCGAAAGGGACAGAGTGGTAAGGGGTTTTGTGATCCTACTCCTCTGGTTTTGCGTCAGTTTAGTTCTTTCCATCTTGCTGTTACACAGTTGAGCACACTTACTTCCATATGCAATTATTCCACACTTCGCCAAATTGAAACTTTCCGAGATCTTCAAACAGGCATTTGCCCGGCCCCTCTTCGGTGCTTACAATCAGTTGCTTTACCCAGTTATGTGGTGGCTCTTAGGGCACATAGTTATGTTATGCTGAGTGAGATTTTTGCTGATTTTTTACCTATACTTGTTATTAGCTCAATAAAGTTAAAGTTTAAAGGATAAAGTTTTTGGCGTTAATCAATCCCTTCTATGGGATGCGCCGCACATTCTAGTTCCATTCAGTATCGTGATGGCTGGTGAATGTGATGTGGCCTATACAATGACTTGCGGTGGCCAGCCGATGTGCAAGTCAGTGCTTTTATCCTCCCAGACGAGTCCGGTACCAATTTACCGACCCTGGAGGGATGGAAGGCTTGGTTGGCCTGGGCGGGCGTTGATGCTCAATTTGATCCCTGCATCATGAGAGTGGTGAGTGCGCCACCTGTCACTACACCACCTCCGCCCTATTAGCTCAATAGGAGTTGTAAACATTTTTTCACTCATTATAACTTTGAATAATGAGCAAGTAGTGCACGCTAACGAATGATGTGCTGTGGTCTTCAAGCTTCACACATTTTACGAAAAGAATCTTGCTTTCCATAATTCACAGCTGTTTGGAGCATAATGAAGGGACGATAGCTGGGAAGAAGCTTGGTGTTGGGTTGAACACTTAGTAGTAATACAAAATATCCTGTTTGCATAGAGAGAGTTTTTATTCACCACGTCATTTTCCCACAAAGACATAAGAAAAGACACATTTCGCCATGTCCTTTACGCTTACCGCACCAGTTTATTTGACCACACGGTTTTTGCTCATATTAGGAGTCGTGAGCTATTTTCTTATGCGATGGAAACTCTGCAAACCTGATGGCGATAATTATACCATCCATTTGAGCCGGCGACCAGAAGAGCATGAATCTCGCCTTGTGCCGCTGGCTGGCGATGATGACGTGAACTTGAAAGACAGGTTCTGCTCAGGCCTTCATGAATCAAAATCAAAGGATTTGATACAAAACTCACCTCACGACTCTGCTGAATGAGAGCAGTACCAAAGAGAAGAGTAGTGATAAGATTTTCATCTGAGGTAAGCTCTGTGAAAATATAAGATAAGTGATTACATGCTGACTAGGTGGGAACTTGAGAGGGAGAACAATTGCTATATTTCAGTTTGGAACGTGACCTCTCTATTACTTTCAACATCTACATACTCTGATAGAGAGAAACCGGAGAGTGCCAAATTGAGTTAAAAGGTTTGTTGGGAGTTCAAATCACTCTCAATGATTCCCAAACACGAATATGACCAATCAATCAGGGTCGTGGTAAACAACTGATAACAAGAGCCAGTAGGCGAAGGGCTGACAATTGGTGACGGACAGCACCAGATAAGGGAACGGGTCATTCTCGCTCCGACTGTGAGTAGCGATGAATCCATGAACAATCTTCGATAGCGCCAGTGGACCTTGCTTTTAACATAAAGAATTTAGCCCACAGTGTTATGGGAATCGACCACGGTTATGGGAATCGACCACGGAAAAATCCGGGTCTTCGGGTGGGCGGGGCCTTTGAGCAAGTGCCCACTCGTAGTTCGTCGCTTTCGGAAACGCATTGTAGGAACAGAAGGTTACGGTAACAGTCCCACCCTCCATTCTCAACCGCGGCAGACGACGGGACGAGGCTTTTACTAGGAGGTCCCTCCCACTTGGCCAAGCCCCAGATTTTTCCATGAAAATTGACACTTCGGTTCATAGCAGCGTGATCCGAGCAGCTAGAGCTCTTTGACTTCAATGAACCGAAGCATCAGTCTATAAGAAGATTCCCAAGAGAGATCCACCACGAAAACTAGCCCTGCTGCTTGAGGCGGGCCCTGATGCCGTGGATGCTCTAAAGCCCGACTGTGCCTGCTGTAGGCTCCATATTTTCATTACGGTGAACGTGGTAAGCCTCAGCTTGCTCCTGCTTCTAGAGGAACATTCCAAGGATATTTTGCCCTGATATTCTCATCTCTTCCATTAACCACTATTTGGTATACTTAGCGGAAGTGAGCCGCAAGCAAAATCACTCTTTCTTTTTCTGCGACGCTGTATATAAGACGTTCCGTCTGTCTGTTCGTCCCTCATCTGTCACGAAATCAGGAGCTATATGACAATAGACCTGCGGTGATAGGGACACTCGAATTGGCTAAAAACGTGTCCCATAGGTTGTTTATTCCTGAACACGAAAATCGCACTGGCTTTGTGCAATTGGAATGCAGGTTCGAGATCAGCGTCCGAAGATATCGGAATATATGTATCCAATTCCGAATGACCACTTCGACTTCGGGACCTTCGCTTGTGAGACAAAAAGTGGAACGCAAATTGAATGCACGTTACCAGGGGAAATCAAGAAGGAAAGCTAACAACCTTCCAACCCTTCTCAAAGCCATTTAAAACTGTAAATATGCACCGATAATTTATTAGGTTGATTCATAATATCGAACAAATGGTAGTGATGATTTCTAGAGATCATAACTCAGTAACGAATTAACGAAAATGGACGCGCGAGGTACCGTTGGAATGAGTATGAAAAGCTCTTCAAAGTACCGCAAAATAATCACTCCAAAGTAAATTCATTCCGCCACAATGCCGCACGATTTCAAGCGGTCCAGAGACCACATCCGCGACGTCATACTGTTTATATCGCTATCTGGCCAGGAACCCGCGGATATCGGCAGACGTCTGATAGAAGTTCACAAGGAGCATGCCCCAGGCAGAAGTACACTGTAGTTGTAGCATTCGAAGTTTGCGTCAGGCGACTATTCCATCGAAGACGAAAACCGCGGTTGGTGGAGCGTACACGGCGTAGAGTACTGGGAGCTGCTCGATGAAGGTACCACAGTATCCGCCGACGTCTACGTTCGTCAATTACGAGAATTGAAGGCCAATGTCCAAAGTTCGCTACGGCGGCGGTCGCATGTCTACTTCCAGCACGACAACGGGTCTACTTCCACAGACCGCACTTCGCAAGATCGACCAGGGCCGAGCTGCTGTCGTACAGTTGGACCGTACTTCTATACCCACCGTACTCCCCAGACCTGGCCCCTTCAGATTTCCACCTTTTCTCCCACAGTCAACGCCACCTGGACGGCCAAGACTTCAAAACTCGCGACGAGGTCAAGGCGGCACTCAGCAACTTCTTCGAGCTCCAGCTTCCGGCCTTCTGGAGCAAGGGCATCCATGATCTGCCTATACCGTGGCAGAAGGTCATCGATAAAGATGGAGTATATTTGAAGTGAATCCCTGTTGCCGTAAAAAAGTTGTACGACAATGATTAAAATTGGTCAATTTGTCCGATTTATTATATGTCAACCTAATAGAAAAGGATCACCTAGTTCAGTGCCGCTGTCTGTATGCAACTATAATTACTTCCTACTATTGGTCATCCACTATGCATTTCGTCAAAATTGATCATTCTTCTGCAATTCAGTTACAGATGAAATCGACTGTTAATGAAATAATTCAGTTACAGATGAAATCGACTGTTAATGAAATTGTGCAGGTGAATGCTCTTATATCTGAAGGGAGTGGTAGGGGTGATAAGGATCGAAAATCATAAGATTAGTGAATACGACAGTTCATGTGGCTTACAGTACGAGGGTGAAGAAAAAACGGAATGGAATTGCTGAAAACTAGAAAAACGAACTTCCTTCCTGCCTGCAACACCGAACGAAGGCGGGCTCTGGTGGCGAAAGGGGCGTCTACTGTTACAGCAACAGGCAGTTGAACCCGGGGATGCTTTTTTAACAGAAATATAAACACATAGATTCTTCCTAGACCTGTAGCTTTCATTTTACTGATTCATTTTGGGAGCTCCCAACACTCACATTACTCTTAACAGCGTCTTAAGGACAGAGGTCAAAGTGGTACATCGAGTAACTGGCACATTCCATCTGTGCATGATATCAGTTCGTAAGAAAGTTCTGGAAGTGTTCACAGTTTCGTATGCGAGAAATGGTTACTCGACCGCAGAACGAGATTCAAGCAACTTCTTTTCAATTGCGTTTGCTTGCGCGAACGAATGTGCATGATCCAAATTAATCATGTGCGAACCATTTGCGCAACATTTGCGTTTGCGTACATATTAGGTTGATTCATAATAAATCGGACAAATTGACCAATTTTAATCATTGTCGTACAACTTTTTTACGACAACAGGGATTCACTTGAAATATACTCCATCTTTATCGATGACCTTCTGCCACGGTATAGGCAGATCATGGATGCCCTTGCTCCAGAAGGCCGGAAGCTGGAGCTCGAAGAAGTTGCTGAGTGCCGCCTTGACCTCGTCGCGAGTTTTGAAGTCTTGGCCGTCCAGGTGGCGTTGACTGTGGGAGAAAAGGTGGAAATCTGAAGGGGCCAGGTCTGGGGAGTACGGTGGGTATAGAAGTACGGTCCAACTGTACGACAGCAGCTCGGCCTTGGTCGATCTTGCGAAGTGCGGTCTGTGGAAGTAGACACGTTGTCGTGCTGGAAGTAGACATGTGACCGCCGCCGTAGCGAACTTTGGACATTGGCCTTCAATTCTCGTGATTGACGAACGTAGACGTCGGCGGATACTGTGGTACCTTCATCGAGCAGCTCCCAGTACTCTACGCCGTGTACGTTCCACCAACCGCGGTTTTCGTCTTCGATGGGATAGTCGCCTGTCGCAAACTTCGAATGCTACAACTACAGTGTATTTCTGTCAGAGGCATGCTCCTTGTGAACTTCTATCAGACGTCTGCCGATATCCGCGGGTTCCTGGCCAGATAGCGATATAAATAGTATGACGTTGCGGATGTGGTCTCTGGACCGCTTGAAATCGTGCGGCATTGTGGCGGAATGAATTTACTTTGGAGTGATTATTTTGCGGTACTTTGAAGAGCTTTTCAAACTCATTCCAACGGTACCTCGCGCGTCCATTTTCGTTAATTCGTTACTGAGTTATGATCTCTAGAAATCATCACTACCATTTGTCCGATTTATTATGAATCAACCCAATACTTTAGCTTGGCCGGCGGCAAGGTGAGGGTGCGTGTCTCTGCATCTCCACCTGTGCCACTCTGTCTCGTCGCCTGCGTCGTCTTTGTACCTCCCCGTGCCACTCAGCCTCGTTGCCTTTGGAGCAGCCACGCCCTGTCGGTGGAAAGTATGAAGGTGGCCTTAGGAAAAACGTTATCGAGTTTTGTAAGCCGCTGGATGTGTGAAGGAGAAGCATCGCAATAATCCATAAACACACCGACTTTTCACAAGGATCTTAATTTAATCAACTCAATGGAAAATTGTGGAGGCAGCATGAGAAACTGTATCATTCCAAAATTCTGTGTAATATCTCGACGTCTCACCATTATAAGTAGTCTCATTCAAACAGGTGTCAAAACATTTATGTGCGAGCTATAAAAATGCTTAATCCGTAGTATTACAAAATTAAATCTACAAGACCGGTTTGAATGATAGAATCAAGTTGTCCTTTCGAAATTATTCTAAAAATGAATTCTAAACGATGGCAAGTATTGTGCAAGATGGGCAGGGATCACTTGCCCTCTCTCCGTTCACATTTCCTTCTCACGGGACCTGCACTTGGGGGCGAAAGTTGTAGCTTCAGTGCAGAGAGGGAAGAGAAGCACATTTATTGCATTTATCTTCATGTCTTGTCTCTGCTACCTTCGGCTTTCCTAAACTCTGCAACTTATTTAGTAATGTATAGTTCACTCCACTATTGTATTGTTCCAAATACTCATGATGACTGAATGTGCAACTGTACCTACTCTGCAAGTTCATTTAAAAAAAAAAAAACTCGAAAAGCCATAAAATGCCTCGCACCGGAATTGCAGAACTTCAGGGAAGTTCTGCCATATTTCGGTGCCTAGCCTTTGTTCGGGTCAGAAATATGTTTTTTCTTTGTATGCGTACATTGCTCTATATATTCCGATATGTAGGTATGTATAGCTCCTCTTGCCCACTTGTAACATTTCTTTTTTCACCTCACAACAATGTTGGGAACCTGACTTATACAAGTGACACAGGGATTGAGATGGGGACTCTAGACCGAAAGTAACAGCCGCTGATGCGGGCTAGAAAGGAGGGTGGGAAGTCAGGAATCACGAAAAACACGAAAGACAAACAATATTGTCATCAAATTCACCGCGCCTTTTGGGTTAACGGTGGAGCTTTGATACTCATAGTTGCGATGTTGGTGGTACATTCATAGATGTTGTAGAAAGTGGTGCGAGGACTTTAGCGGTGGGTGAGCCGCATTGATAACAACTAATGAGAATTAATACGGAACATCAAAAAGCAACTGTCACAAAATCCGATTTGCTTTTGGACAGTGGTATGTCCACACTCATAGGTGTTGAAAGAGGTACTACGGGGACCTCAGTAGTGACTGATGGAAATCGATATCTTCTAGTAAGAGCTGATAATAACTATTAGCAAGTGAATGAATGTGATACTATACATCGCTTGCTACTACATTAAGACCGCTATGTACTGTTAGGAGTCTTTGATATCCATTGCCACGAAGGATCATACTTCGTTCAACACATTGGCGACCGCGCGTTTTTTCACTGTCACGTGAGACATCGCGCGCTCGCCTATGCCGAGAACTGCGTCCCAGCATTGGGCGCATTGTCCCAGAAAGCAGTTTTTGATACCACCTTTGCAAACTCGCTCAATTTCACACCTATCTTAAACGCTGATACAGTATTTGAGTGCTGCAAGGTTTTAGATATCCCTCCAGGGCTTGAATAGGAGATTGGTAGTGATGGAAAATGCTCAACCATGTGATGGGCATGTGAAAAGAGTCGGCGTTTCGCGAGTATACATAAATATCATGACTAGGAATTGATTGATTTGTTATGTGTGTTACTAAAAGTACTAAAAGTGTTACTAAAGGTTTGTATATACTAGGTCAGACTTATCTTTCTATAAAATTACGTTTTCCTAAGAAGATCAATTCCAATGTACCCAAAGCATTAAAAAAAAAAACTTATTGAAAAGGTGTAAGCGGACTATGTTCACCATAGATACCCTTGTGCATGTTGACCAGAATTGATTGTTTGTGGATTTCAAATCATTTGATGAGAGGAATTTTCTGTGCTGCATTCCACCGTTGGAATTCATTGTCCCACGCAGAAAACGTGCGTCCCAGCATTAGGACGCAATGTCGCCAACGTGTTAAGTACTGGTACCAGATTCACCAAATTATGCATTTAATCGTGTTGAGAGTCCACAAATACGATTTCGAACCTTGGCATAGTACCAAACATGCCATTCGAATTTGAATCCGTGAGCTCATCATACTGTAGCAGAGTGGTTAGATCGAGCGTTTTACAATCGGAGCGCGTCACCAGAGTGATGCCGCGGTCGGCGCCAGGCAATGATTTCGACTCCGGCTGCCGGTGCCGGCGTGAAGTTGCTGTCGTCGCCGGGGGTGCATCCGTGCGCAGAGTGTGAACGCTGCTAATGTGAAAGACATCTGTGTCTTACACTTGGATTTATTGTCCATGCAGTGGTCTTCGTCTCTCACCGCACTGAATTTGGAGGTACTCCAAACCTTTCTTCGGAAGGAAGGTATAGGCTCGAGCAGGGAGTGGAAGCGCCTTGCCCATTCTATTCGTGACTAGTCACACCGACAATCTAAGGATTCAATTCTTTTCTCATTTTTTACGGCGTTGAAGCTTTTCAAACTGAGGTGGACCATAAGACATGAATTTCCCCTTGTTGAACCAGTTCACTGCTAACAATATCAAGAAAAATTAAAAATTTTACAAATTTTATCTTCTTTTTCCGATTTTCTTTCATTTGAAGATTTGATGCATCAAGGCAGCAGTCATACTTTGCGCACGCCCTGTCTATGTCAAATGACGCAGGTATTGGAGTCAGTCTGGAATCGCGCTCCGCTTTCAAAACGCTCGACCCGACCGACCTGAATGCTGGGACGCAATTCTTGGCATAGGCGAGCGCGCGATGTCCAACGTGGCAGACACGTGAAAAAAAAGCGCGCGGTCGCCAACGTGTTAAAAACAAACCAATATTATGGCCCACGATTCGATGTTACCTCATCCTGATCTAAAGCGCCTAATTGCAAGCTTCAACTTTTAATGCATGTGGAAGCAGTTGTATATAGACGAAAATGTAAGATGGTACAGGCTACGCTTTAAAGAACCCAAAATTCCAACAGCCAGTGTCTAACGGTGAAGGTTTCTCAGGAAATGGACCGGTTCTCGATAACGGTGTCTAGCATCATATGGGGGTACGTACATAAGAGTTAAGCAAATGTAAACAAACAAACCATGTTCAAAAAGATTTGGAGGGGAAGAAAAAGCGAAGTAGTTTAACTTCCGTTTCTCACGGTACCTTAGACGGGGGCTAAACTCAGAAATTACCTTCTATGCGCATAAATAAGGGAAGGGAGGTAAGCATGTTCTGTGTAATAATAGAAAAAAGAAACAAGTATTGAGCTATGCTTATGTTCATGTACTACACGTGTAAATCACTAAGTGTTTCCTAATTAGACTGCATTAGGTGTTTGTTTGGGAAAAGAACAGACTCACCATATAGTGAGCGTTCTTTACTTTCATGAGTGTAAGTGAAAAATGAAATATAGTGAAACTTGTTTTACCATGGAATATTATCATATGTTACTCACCAATGTTAGAATTGGTTTTATCATTCGGCTCTGAGTCACTTTCGTCTGTTCTGTGTTGTAGGTAGGTTGTTAAGGTTTTTTCCACTTCATAAACATGATTATATAACTACCCTCCATTTTTCCTGGGCGGCCCCACAAATGCCAAAAAAGGGGTCAATGGTTCGATGGGTGGGGTCCACGAGGTCGAATTTCCGTGCGGCCGCGCGCGATGAGCGGCACGGCGGGTGCGAGTACCAGTGGCAGGGCATGGCCGCCTTAAAGCGAGTCAGTGTGGCATGAGTGGAAAGCGCAGACGTGACGCAGTCACGCTCGGCCGGGCGACCAAGGGCAATCGATACGGCGAGTCGTACTGGGGCGCCGCGAGTGCACCACCGCGAAGCGGAAGTTCGACCTTGTGGACCCCACCCTGGTTCGATTCCCACCGAAGACAAACTATTGCAAAACTTGCATTTTCGGTTTTTGGTTTGTGAACATTGATATAAAAATAATGCGCAGTAATCACTTCTAGAGCACCAAGCTACTCCTCGTTATCGAATTTAGTAGTTCAATTAATTGAGCCTGCCAATGTTCAGTGCCCATGTTCCAATAGAGCAATGCTGAGGTGCGGACTAAGAAGGAGACGCATGATTGGTTTACTTTTCTAGAGTGAAATATCACCTGTCGTCCCGTTGTTCATCGAGAGCCTCGAGCGGGCGCCAGCAACGTCTCCATTCATCCCTGTCGCGAGCCAAAGCAGTCCAGTGAACGTTTCTGGCTCCAGGGACACGTAGCGTCTCGTTCCTTTCGCGCAGAGCTTTCGTGAAGAAGTCTGACCATCGGGTCGGTGGTCGTCCAGGTGTTCGTTTGACGTCCCGAGGGATCCAGTCGGTCACCGCTCTGGTCCAACGGTCATCACGATATCGCATGACGTGTCCGGCCCATCTAATCTTCGATTCCTTGGCAAATACGACGGCGTCCTTGATCTTTGATCGACGACGGAGTTCGGAACTCTGGATTCCCCTCTGCACTTGCGTGTATCGGGATACTCCGAGCATCGTCCTCTCGATGGCGCGTTGGATGACGCCGACCGCATGCTCCTCCTGCTTACGTAGAGTCCAGGTCTCTGAGGCGTATGTTAGGGCAGGAAGGACAGCGGAATCGAAGAGATGGGCGCGGAGCCGGATGTTCTTCGTCTTCTTCACTACTCCCTCGATGGCCTTGAAGGCTCCCAAGCCGCTCTTTTCCTCCTGCTCAGCTCTGGTGCAAGGTTGTTCATCATATTGACTTCCCGACCTAGGTACACATAGCTGAAGCATTCGGTGATGTTCGTTCCGTTGAGCGTGAATGGGGCGTCAGGTACCAATCCGTTTCTCATAAACATCGTCTTCGTCAGGCTCAGCTGTACACCGATCGTTCCACACTCGCAGTCGAGATCGGCTAGCATCCGTTCCGCTTGCTGGATTGTCGGTGTTATTAGCACGATGTCGTCAGAGAAGCGGAGGTGGTGTAGATGCCGGCCATCGACCGTCACTCCCATTCCTTCCCGTTCCAGTTGACGCATGGCGTTCCCAAGAGCGGCGCTGAATAGTTTGGGCGAGATAGTGTAACCTTGTCGAATCCCTCTCTTTACGTCGATGATGATTTCCTTGTAGAATGGCGAGATCCTGGTCGTGAAGTTGCTGTAGAGCTCACGAAGTACTTTTAAATAGAATGGCGAGATCCTGGTCGTGAAGTTGCTGTAAAGCTCACGAAGTACTTTTATATACTAAGTCGGCACACCCTGGTTTCCCAGGGCTTTGATAACCGCTTCTGTCTCAACGGAGTCGAAGGCTTTCTTCAAATCGATGAATGTGAGACATAACGGCATCTTGTACTCTCGCGATACTTCGATGAGTCTAGTGACCGTGTGGTTGTGATCGATTGTGCTGAATCCTCTCCGGAACTCTGCTTGCTCGCATGGCTGTCCTTCGTCTGAAGTTCTACCGATCCTATTCCAGATGACACGAGTGAAGAGCTTGTAGACTACAGACAGCAGGCAGATTGGACGATAATTGCCGATGTCGTGTGGATCTCCCTTCTTATACAGCAACACAGTCCTGCTAGTTTTCACCGATGTGGGTGCCTTGCATTCCGACAGGTAGCGTGTGAAGAGTCGGGCCAGTGTTTTGACGATAACTGGCGGAAGATTCTTCAGATGTTCCGGTCTGATCCTGTCTAGGCCGGGTGCTGTACCATTCTTCACCGACGAAATAGCGTGTCGGACTTCGCAAGGGAGAACTGATGGTACGACATATCCATCCTGCTTCAGAATGCTCCTAGGCAGTTGGACATGGCTATCGAAGAGATCCGAGTAGAAGTCGTAGATGACCTTCTCCATTGCCCTTCGGGAAGCAGTAACTGTGCCGTCCGGATGCCGGAGACCGGTCATTTTGGTCTTATAACTGGCGAAGCTTCGGCGAGCATTGCGAATGCTCCTCCCAGCCTCTGCTGCTTCAGCCAGCACTGCTGCTCTTCTC
Organism: Trichostrongylus colubriformis; assembly: GCA_963978905.1. NCBI lineage: Eukaryota > Metazoa > Nematoda > Chromadorea > Rhabditida > Trichostrongylidae > Trichostrongylus > Trichostrongylus colubriformis. Next base: position 15,851,990 of record OZ022258.1, on the reverse strand, counting down.
TTCTTGAGATCTTCTTTTATCGCCTCTCTGCATCGCTTTGCAAGTTCAGACGTCAGCTGGTAATCGCCTGCGGCTCGTGCGGCTCCACGTTGGCGTATCAGCTCGAGAGTTTCCTAAGAGAGACGCCTCTTTCTGACTTTCAAACTCTCTGCCCTCCTGGCACAATCGTGAGGATGCTCCACGAGCCGGTTGTACTCGTCTTCGATCTTTTCGATAATGGAATCCTCCCATACACCAGCGAGAGAAACGAAGTGTTCCCAGTTGATGACTGTCTTAGGTCTTCGCTCCTTGAATTTCGCGGCTCTCTCTCCACGTATCGAAAAGACGAATCTTGCGCGGATGAGTCGATGGTCTGATCCCGTGTAGAACTTCGGAACAACAGCGACGTCGGTCAGGCAAAACCTTCGATTGAGGAAGACGTGATCGATCTCATTATGGAATTGTCCACCGGGTGACTCCCAAGTCCATCGCAGATGAGAGGGCTTCTGGAACTGTGAGTTACCATGGATGGAGTTGATCGACACAATAAACTCAGACAGCCTTTCACCCTGCTCATTCCATTCCGTTCCGTGATTCCCGAGTGAAGCCCATTGTCCGTTCTTCTAGGGCCGATCTTGGCGTTAAAGTCGCCGACGATGACCTTGAAGAAGGTGTGGTCTTCCTTGTAGAACTTCTCCAATTCCGCATAAAAAGCTTCGAGCTCGTCCTCGTCGTAGCTTAATGTTGATGCGTAGGCGAGGAAGATGGTCAAAACCGGGATGAACCGCATTTTTCAATCGCAAACGTCCGATTCGGGTTGTCATATTTTCGTACGAATCGATGTTCATGGCCAAGTGCGTGTTGACGAGAAGCCCGTGCGTGTTGACGAGAACGCCCACACCGCCAACGCCTCTCCTGTCGCATGTTCCAAGGAACAGTTCTTCACCAGTCTCGTACGGCGTATAGCGGGCGATGCCTCTTCGTCTCGGTCAGTCCGATGACGTCGTACTTAATCTTCCTGGCTGGCATCATCAGATCTTCGATACTCGCTTCCGATGCAAGAGGGCGTGCATTGTAAGTACAGATCGCCATCTTAGTCCTTCTCGATTTAGGCAGCCTGTTGTAGCCCTGAGATTTTAGCAGCCTCTCCCGAGCGGTCCTACCCAACGCTGCCATATTGGGGGCTTTCTCAGGTTCAGAGGAATGAGGCCCATTTTTATTGCTGTTTTCAGCAAGATGGAGACCCACGAGTAGCTTGCCGGGCTCTGTCGTGAGGGCTGGGTATACTCCGGGTAGTTAGCTAGGCTATCCCCAAGTGGACATGGGGTTTATTTGTTGGGGGCGACTCCGGACCGCCTCCTATGTACCTCTCAGTCCTCAGAATGCAAGCTTTTGGCTGGACCGAATGCAGGATGCTAACTGCCCCATACAGAACGCCCCCACACGTATGCAAGAAACGTCTGCATGGATACAGAGGTTATGAATCAGCCCAGCGCAGCAGAAACAGGGAGTCCATCCCCTGGATCCACCTGCGTCTCAGGGCAGGTACATGGTGACTTTTGGTCCGCGATCAGCCCCCCATCCGCCGCCTGGGGTCGCGCCACGTAGCCTTGCCACCTAACGGCTCGAGATCCTTCAGCGAGAAAAGCCCCTCGGTGAAGGAGATCCGTGGAGAGTGAAATACAGTTCTTCGAAAATTAATCGCCGGCTTGTTGTCAATTTTTGTAGGCTACAACTACCCCATCGCCAACCTTAGTATTCTCATATACTCAAAAGTTAAACATCAAATTTGTAGAGCACAAAAGTCGTTTTTGAACGGTCCATAAAATCCCGTGCAAACTTGTAATTTTATAGAAGCTATTTTCGTTTGGAAAAAAGATTACTTATGGAATGACCTCGCTATTCATGATGAGGTTCAACTCCCTTGCAACCAAATTTCAGGACAGTCGATGACTTTCGCACTTTCATCTGTTCCACATACTAAACCTCGAGCTCGAGCTAGCAGGTGCTCACCAGTTGCTATCTAGCTCATTTTTCATAGATTAATATTAAGTTGTCCCAAAAGTCTTGTAAGATTTTTCCAAAAAATTCAATTACTCTTGTTTACTTCGAGGCAGGTCTTGGCGGTTCGGGAGTATGGTAGAGCGTTCTCCAAGCTTTCTAGTAAAATTAATATTGACCCACCAGATTCCGTTGGGAGAGCTACAGTGCCCACAATCGATACCCACCCATCACGCGGTGTCATCTACTATGAGTGTTCTTGGGGCAGCAAAGCGACGGAAGCTTGCGACTCCATCAACGCTGCATTGGGCAAGGGATGTGCGAGCTACGAGACCGTGGGCCGCTGACTCATCAGCTTCAGCAACAGCGAGATTGACATGGAAGACAAGCCACGCACGGGAGACCCAACATGCATTCGACGACGAGATGCTGCTCTCCGCCGTTCGCGCCGATCCTGAAACCACCATGCGCGAGCTGGAGGAGAGGAATGGGCAAGCACCCATAACCGTAAATCGTCGCCTCCACGAGCCCGGTTTTCGGAAGGTACTGTCGCGATGGACCTCATGCCCTGACGGATGCTCACGAAAGTGCTCGTGTGAGCATCTGTCAATCGCTGCTGCTAGGTCCGCATCGCAACGACTTTCTCGTCTATCTGACTACGGGCGATGAAAGCTGGGACATGTACGATACCAACGCACTCCGCGCCTTTTCGCTGCTACGTGACGCCGGGCCGCCAACGCAGCCCATGTCCGACCTCCTTCCGAAGAAGATTCTACTCTGCTGCTTCTGGACGCGGAAGGAATGCTTTTTCAAGAGGGGCTGGCATAAGGCGAGACAGTACCTGCTTCCGTATACACCCACCAGCTCCAGCAGATCGCTGTCCCTATTCGAGAAAAGCGCCTGAGAAGGTCCGCGGTCACCTTCCTTCATGACAACGCCCACCCACACGTCGCGAAGTGTACCCAGGCCAAGCTACAGGACCCCGCTGAGATGTGCTGCCCCACCCGCCATACTCTCCAGACATTGCCCCTTCTGACTGTCACTTTACCCATCCTCTTCAGTCCTTCCTGGCCAAGAGAAAATTCGCTGATTATGAGATGCTTGCAAGGGCGACCGCTGACTTCTTTGACTCTCAGAACCCAGAGTTCTTGGGAGGAGGGAATCAACGATTTACCTATGAGGGGGCAAAGTGTTGTCGATAACAATGGTGAATACGTTGTTGCCTGATTGTTGTTTGTTGGAAGAAAAAATAATAAAAAGTGATGATCGAAAAAATCCTACAAGACTTTTGGGACAAGCTAATAGAAAGCTAGCCAGGATGACCTCGGAACGGACACGTGAATCTTTCTTCCACCAGAGGTCCGGGAAATTCCTCAGAGGGGATCGATCAGAATGCGATGCTTTCACTACATATTGCACACCAGTGCTTCGCTTGAAGTCTAGCAGATTTTCGGGCGCATTGGGGTGGGATGGGGTAGTGGGAGCTTCGTTGTGTGAATATTCCAAACAAACCCCGCTCAATGAAGACAGATCCCTTTCAAAGGCAGTGTAGGGACTGTTGGGGCCGGTCATGAGAAGATAGTGAAGTGCTTAGTAGTACAGAACTGAAGAAAAGGGGAGCAGAACGGTCAAAAACTATACGAATGAAACATTCTTCCCAACGTTGTTTCCAAAAGAGGGAAAAAAAAAGGACGAGCCACTTCAAAACGGTCGGGAGCTTCTGAAAAAGGCTTGTCCTACATAGTTGAGAGGAGCTCAATCCATCGTGGGTTTCGTCACATACAATTTCCTTAGCCTCTATCTTTCATCTGAGTAACTCATTGAGAAGCCCTCAATACTCACTTTTCCCTATCGCCGTCTTTAACTGCCTCAACAACACCTTGTTCACCTTACCTATCTACCCAGCATCGCCTTCCATGGCTTCTTATCTCTATCCACTAACACAATCGAAGACAATAGGGAGCGATAGCATATGACAGTGGGTCCTCGTCAACCTCTGGGCACCCATAACCCTTTCTATATCTCCCTTTTATCTCTTTGAGATCTCGAGACGGGTAAAACTGACCATATCCTAGAGTGTAGTCAACTTAACTCTAGCCTGTGTCAGAACCCAATTTTACATTTTTACCTTGAGCACCGTCCATCGAGCATAGTCCTGCCAATTCGGATTTTTCTTTGAAACCTCTTGGGTAGCCAAAAACCGTTTTTCGTACATCTAGGCCCTTTTCATAGCTAAATTGGAACTTATAGGCCTTGAAGCCAATTACTGCGGAGCATGTTCCGCTCATAGTAGGCGCCACGTAGCTTATTTTCCGTCCTTTGCGAGTCTTCCAAAAATACATCGCTGACCTCAACACAGTGTTTCCTAAAGTTTGACCTTAGGAGCTGAAGTGAATAATTTTCACTCAAGTACCGAATGTTTCCGTGCTTGCCGCCCCTACTGTGTGCGGGCGTAGCTTTTATTAGGTCGAACCATAATTTCTGTTACACAGTGACGAAAAATTTCGGATTTATTTTCCTTTATTTGTGTCTAACTTCAGTCAACAAAATATGTACCATATAATCAACAATGTTTCCAGCGAGTAGGGAGATAATATTCAGATGCCTTGCTTGTAGAAGTCTACAGATTTCTGGTCGAAGGAAGTCTGGAGGTCGATTTTGAAATCATCATCATCTTTGAACTGCCGTCCGTCGAGAAAGAGGGTCAGAGATCGGAATAGGTGGAATTCATTTGGGGCCATGTCTGGAGATTACGGTGAATGGGTGAGCTTCGTCCAACCAAGGTCTTGGATCCTTTGACACGCCAACTTTGCTGGAGGAAGAAGTCTCGGGCCATTTTTCCGGTAAGTTTTGCGGCTACGGTGTTCAATTGCCTGCGGTAAAGATTGGCAGTGACTGCCGTGTTGGATGGTAACAGCTTCCTTTTTTTTTGGAAATTTTGAAATTTTTTTTCTTTTCGTATTTTTTGAAATCTTTTTCGGTTTCAATTTGAGTCGATCGAGCCATCGGGTTGCCGCCATATGAGAGACAGTACCTGGGCCCATCGACTGGTTGATTCGGTTAGTGGCCTTGCATGCTGAGGAACCGAGGCGGTGTTCGTGAATATCGTACCTCACGCGAAATTGTCGTAGTTTCACTGCTAGTTGAAGCCATAGAGAATATGAATGTGTTAATCGGTAGTCCTTGTCACTCGCTTTACATACCCTCCCCACTACCAAATATTCCAAAAGATTCTACAGTTTTCCCAAAGAAGAATAAAAAGTGTAACAGAAATTAAGGTTCAACCTAATAATCTGCGCTCCTTAGGTGTTTACAAATGCACTACCTATGCCATTCATAACGTGACCTTTACAGATTATCTTTCAGATAGTTCCGAATTTCGTGATGGATGTATACATCTTGACTAATCGCCCGCTCATTGCAGCTTGATTGATCCTTTAGCTTGTGTGAATTTTAGTTGTAAGCTCCGCCCATTCGAAATACTCTCTATGAATACTATGGACGAATCTTTTCTATCACTTCCAGCACACCATGGCTGACCTTATCTCGGCTTCTACCCGATTGTGAGCCATTTGGAGAAATTTTCACTTGAGCACCAAATATTTCAGCGCACCTGCCGCCCAGTGTGGAGGGACGTAGCACCTCCAATTAGCACTCTCTTAGTATCGTTTATATGCGCCCTCCTGCTCTTGAACGGAGCTAATCTGTGCTGGGACTAAAATATGAGCTCTTGTTTTGAGCCACGCTTATTTGAGATACGTTATGTGCACCGCACTCAGGCTAGATATAATCGTGTCTTCCACGTTATCCCAACTTTTGCGTACGTTTAGGCTATTTTGAAACTGAACTAGTGCTTCAGACGATTATCGAAATTTCAGCATACGCCTCACTCACTATGAGCGAAGCGTAACATTGTCCATGTGCTTTCCTTCTTTCTTCGCTCATGCTTTCATCTCTCCTTGAAAGGAGTTTCTAGGCCATGCTGGAGGGGAGCTATGCATTTTCTTTCAAGCTCCGCCTATTTGAATTACGCTCCGCCCAACGCACTTACAGACTTCACGAAATCGTGCAATCAACTTACCACAACATCTCCCTGCGTCTGGGCCATTTTGGAACTGAATTAGATCATTTTCAGCTGATAATCAAAATTTCAGCGCACGTGCCGTCCACTATGAGCGAGGGATAACATTGTCTATGCGCGCCCTTTATTTCTTCGCTTATGCTCTACCTACCCATACTTGGCCCGACCATAATGAGTTGCCTTTCATGTGGATCATTTCGTGACAGACAGAGTGACAGGCAGACAGACAGACAGGCAGACTAAGCCGATTCTGTATAGTAGTGACATTTCGGTGAATATGTATTGTGTGGCGAATATTGCGGTGAACATATGTGGTGAACATGTATTTTTTACGAAACTTGGAGCGGTGAAATAAGAAAAAAGCTAGGTAACGAAAGACAGCCAATGAGATGCGAAGCATCCATCAATCTGCCAGCGAATCGGATGTATTAGGTTGATTCATAATAATTCGGACAAATTGACAAATTTTAATCATTGTCGTACAACTTTTTAACGACAACTGGGATTCACTTGAAATATGCTCCATCTTTATCGATGACCTTCTGCCACGGGTTAGGCAGATCATGGATGCCCTTGCTCCAGAAGGCCGGAGGCTGAAATTCGAATAAATTGCCGAGTGCCGTCTTGACGTCGTCGCGAGTTTCGAAGTCTTTTCCGTCCAGGTGGCGTTGGCTGTGGGAGAAAAGGTGGAAATCTGAAGGGGCCAGGTCTGGGGAGTACGGTGGGTATAGAAGTACGGTCCAACTGTACGACAGCAGCTCGGCCCTGGTCGATCTTGCGAAGTGCGGTCTGTGGAAGTAGACACGTTGTCGTGCTGGAAGTAGACATGTGACCGCCGCCGTAGCGAACTTTGGACATCTGCCTTCAATTCTCGTAATTGACGAACATAGACGTCGGCGGATACTGTTGTACCTTCATGAGCAACTCCCAGTACTCTACGTCGTGTAGGCTCCACCAACCGCTGTTTTCGTCTTCGATGGAATAGTCGCCTGACACAAACTTCGTATGGCACAAGTACCTGCACTTCTGGCGGAAGCATGCTCCTTGTGAACTTCTTTCAAACGTCTGCCGATATCCGGTTCATGGCCAGATAGCGATATAAAGAGTATGACGTTGCGGATGTGGCCTCTGGACGGCTTGAAATCGTGCGTCATGGTAGAGGAATGAAAGTAGTTTGGAGTGATTGTGTGACTGTATTTTGAAGAGATTTTCATACTCATTCCAACGGTACCTCGCGCGTCCACTTTCGTTATCTCGTTGCTGAGTTATAATCTCTAGAAATCATCACTACCATTTGTCCGATTTATTATGAATCAACCTAATAATATGGGAATAAAATCATTTAGGGATGAGGTTGCTGGTGTTCATCATTATTTGTACTACGACTGTTCAACCTTGCCTCCACAATGGAGAACATCGAAGTGCAGGAGAGACGTGGGTAAGTTCGGAGGCATAACAAAATTTTTAACTTAAGAGATTTAGATTGATTGCTTGATGATTACCAGTGTCACGGTTGTGATCGGTTTTGGGTAATATGACAATTAGAGTGCTGTATAATTATTTATTTTGCATTATTTGATAGCCAGTGTGATGGAAACCCAAATCATCTCAATTCAGGTTGACGGCCGCTTCAAGCTGCAATGCATCGAATCCGAAACAGTGGCACAAGTCGAGATTATTGGTTGTGTAACGCCGTATGGGCACGAGGTAGGAGGCTTTTTCATATGAGATATTGTGTTCTGGGTGTTTTCTAATTCATTTGCATCTGAAAAGGTCACCATGGTAGCACAACTTTCACATTGCTGAGTCAGCAAATTGAGTACTACTAGTGATTGTGCAATCGAGTCTAATCCTCCTCCTATCCATCGTTTGCTGGCTCGGCTCCTCTCTCAGAAAGTCTTCATGATGCTCTGATCAGAAATTTCTATCAGATTTTTCACTAACCGGTGAAAAATCAGGATGCCAGGAAATAATCTTGTCTTCAATGGAGTGATGCGCATTTATGTAAACAGTCTTTATGGCAAATCGATGAATGGAAGGAACATCCACGTTGAGAACTGTGGTAACGGAAAAAGGACCATGGTTCTCAATTCAAAGTGATGTGTGTGCTATCCTGTGCATCAAACTAAAATCTCAAACTTATCACCAACTGAGCCTAAATCAAGCGAAAGAAGTGTTTCGGATGTCATCAATGGACCCCGCCAGTATCGTCAAGTGACTTTATTCCAATATGACTGAACTTAAATTTGGGTTTTTCTCTTGACAAGGTAGATCTTGCCTCTTCCGTATTCGACTAACGCGAATCATATTGGTAACACTTGTTTGTTTGATATGAGTGGACTTGAAGTAATGTGTAATACCGCGTCTCTCTGAATGCTTCTCATACCATAGGATGCGTTCTGCAGGTTTCACTTTCAGCATTGTTGACTTGGAGCGGTGTTTCTCGGTTTAGTGCTTTTTCCTGTTACCAGTTAGTTGGCGCACACTACTGCGCGCGATTCATGGCGATGTTGTGCAAAGTGGGTTTGGTTGGTCCGACCACAGTTGTGTGTGGAATTGAGCGGAAATTTCCTTTCCTCCGCTTTCAGCTGAGCTATTGAGTTCGAAAAAAGCAGAGAAGATGGCGTGATAAAAAAGCATTTCGGTATTGATATATTCAGTCGCTTCGCATCGAACCCATTTGGCACGTCATCGACATGAATCGCGCGCAGTATTGTTCGCTAGCCAACTGGTTATTGTATAACATTGTTGGATTCACACTTGTCCCCATATCCATTGGTGCACCCCTTAGTCACAGAAATCAGAGAATGTACCCCCTTGTGAGGTCTAACATCCGCTCCGGCCCTCTGAGTACTTCATGAAAGGTGTATGAGCCACTCATGGCTTGTGAAAAAGATTGCAATCGCTTTGATTTGCACAGTCACCCATTTTTGATTTCTTTATTTATTCTTCCACGAACAACATGAAGGCAACAAATGAAGTTAGCAATAATACAACAATGAACGTGGGAACCATACAAAGTAACGCGATAGAAAACAAAGAAACATATCATCGGAGTAAACATGAAGTGGAGTTTGAATTCGAATTTCACAAAGAAACATATCATCGGAGTAAACATGAAGTGGAGTTTGAATTCGAATTTCAATTCACTGAATCGGCCGTTGTATGATCCAACTTCGAAGGCAAGCTCCTCAAGTGAGACGCAAGGTGGTCTTGGGAGACTGAGGCCTGTTTCCATTTAAAAAAATCATAATTCAAAGAGTTCCATAGCCTGACCACCCAGACCAGAGGCGAGTCCTCGAATGCTGAGGTGTTGGGCTTATAGGGACGTATGCGAAAGGGGTGCCCTCTCGAGGTACCGATGGTGGGATAATTCGAAAATGTCGCGCAATTGCAAACAGATTTCGCCTGTGGTGATCTTGTAAAGTAAGCTGAGATCAAGCAGCTGTCGTCTGAAGGCTAGTTTATCAGCACCAAGTTTATATAGCTGCTGCTCATAAGGTAACGTGCTGACACCTTTCCGAATGACCTAGGTCGCAAATTTGATGAACACGTGTGAGCGGCTTCCCAGACAGCGTGAAGGTGAAATCGGGGTGGTTTCTCCCAATGCCCATGATGGCAGTCTTAGGGATAGAAATTTCGATTTGCCACTTCTTTGATCAACTTTGAACAGCATCAATGGCATTCTGTAGCTTCTGACAGTCATTAATAGTATAAATTTTGGAATCATCAGCGTATATACTGCAATAGGTGCCGTCAGGAAGGCAGTCACAAGGTCGTTGATGTATATGACGAATAGCAGTGGTCCGAGACACGTACCCTGAGGCACACCACTTGGCGTAGGATACGGGCGGGACTTTGCGCTATTGATCATTACAACTGAGTTCTACCAACAAGGAAGGATTCAAGAAACCGAAGAAGCCGCCCATAAATGCCGTATGCGGCCGGCTTTTTCATTAGCAGAAGTATGGCAATGGAGTCGAAGGCCTTTGCGTAATCTATGTAACAAACCGGAACGAAATTTCCTTTGTCGACCTCTTTTTGTCAGAGAGGTACTGTTGAAAGCAAGGCGGAAGTGGTAGACCTATATCGGCGGAAACCATGCTGAGCACAGCTGAGCAGATGTCTCTCAGTAAGAAAATCCGTGATTTTACCCGTGATTTTTTTCGTGATTTTGTGATCGGTTTAGTTCAAGAATGAGGTGAGGGTACGAAATAGGTTTTATATAAGTTGGAGATTCTATCACTACAATAACACGGCCTTATAATGATACTCCATTACCAATCGGTTTCTCCCGACCTAGAGCGATTGTTTTGCTCTATCGTCCCTGAACACAGTCACTCGCTTGCGGACAAATAGACATACAGACCGACATACAAAGTATATGGTTTTTATAATAGAGGGATATGTAGATGGTATCCTGATCATGAAGTGTAGAACGCAGTATCAAAAGACGCGCACCATTATTCGGACGCTAAACTAATTAGCGGTCGATACATCGGCAACTGATATCAGATCATAATCAAAATACGTTCGCTCAATGGAACTGTCCATCAGACGCTTTCATTGTGGCGGTCGTGTAGCAGTAGCCATCGGTGCACTGACTTTACCCAATACACTTCCTGACGGCTCTTACAGCGCTAAGCAGTCGCTATATTCAATCCGTCACATTAAGGTCCCACTTCGAATTAATTCCCTCCTACAACAACTATGAGTTCGGACACTCCACTTTCTGTTGAGAGAGGAAACGTTATCAAGTGGGTTACCTACCACTAATGTCTCCTTCCAACTCCGCACAACACCTGTGAGTATGAATGCTCCAGGATCAATACGGAACGGATTTGAAGTCTCTAGGCTTTTTACTCTCCTTATTGAATCTTATCAACCGTTATTGATGCGGGTCACCCGCCATTAATGTCCCGGTCCAACTCCGCCCAACACCTGTGAGTATGAATGCTTCTAGATCAATGGCGAAAAACGAAATGGAGACTCTAGCCTTTCTACTCTCCTTATTGAATCTTACAACCGTTATCAGTGCGGGTCACCCACCATAAATGTTCCCCGTCCCACTCCGCACAACACCTAGGAGGGGCAACGCTCTTGGGCAAACGCGAAAGGCTAAGCGACTTTAATGACATTCGCCTTCGGATGGTCCTTATTAGCCCTTATCAGCAGCTATCACTTTCGGTCCACCACCTTAAGGTCCCTATACCACCCCTACTAAAATTCAGGGTCCCATCTTCGCTGCGACGCCAGATATGAGTTTCGTGACAGCGGACGGACACCCACACAGGCAAACGGATTACCTATAGTAGGAACATTGCTGAATTCACACTTATTCGACAATCCATTGATGCCAGCCATTAGTCACAGAAATCAGAGAATGTACCCCCTTATGAGGTCCACCATCGCTTAAGGCCCTCTACTCAATTTATATAGCTCGCTAAGCCGGCAATGACCTCCTAAAAATTGAAACAGTTTTCATTCACACAATTACCCACCCCCTCCTCGGCCTAATCCAAATGGTACTGGCCCTCCTATAACTAAACATACCTGCATGTCATTCCAGTGTGCCGACACCAACTGCGACGTCAGCGCACCGAGAATGACGGCGAAGGTACGAAATAGGTGCTCATATAAGTAGGAGGTGATATCACAATGATAACATAGGCTTGCAGTGATACTCCAACACCCTTCGGTTTCTCCCTACCCAAGGCGGTTGCTTTGTTTTAATTCCCTTATTACAATCATTCATGCGGACGGGAGACATACTTACATATCGACATACATACAAACCGACATACCGACAAACAGACGCAGAAAGTTACTGGATCATATAATGGAAGGATATTCTTCCCTGTTTTCCATATATGTAGTTCTAAAGGGTGTACTAGTTTAGAAGGACGTGTTATTATTTGTTCACTGGCCAGCTCAATGGGAGTGGGTGTCTTCCATGTGAGTGGTCGGCGATTGTTTCACACTCCTTTGTACTATGAGAAAATCGTTAAAGTCGAACTTACGATTTCGAATAGCTGCTTAGTTCGGTCTTTTTAAGATGACTACTTTCATATACTTTACCTTGCCATGCTGTTAAAGCATGAATGATCTTGAAGTGGATGTACATAGCTTTCGGAGCAGTAGTCGGTGAGGACGCTGTTAGTTGGTGAGCTTTCGGGATCACATTGGTTATAATCGTGAAGGCCGATGCTTTTCTGGTCGAATCTAGTATGGTCATCCATGAGTTGCTATGAGTCTCCTAAGATGTGAAAAAAACAGCTTCGATGAGTCTTCATGTTCATATGAACGTGAATAAGGCGTGTGTCAATGCTTTTCCACTCTTTAAATGTGGTTCGGAAAGGGCCTACATAATCGACTACGAATTTTCGAAAGCGAGTCGCGGTTGTAGAAATTGGTCTTTGAGGTGGCTTGTATGAGTGATAAACGAAATGGCAGTGTTTTTTTGCGGTCTATGCAAAGCTTGCAAATGACCCTCATTACTTCGGCTCTTCCTTGCGGTATCCATACCTGTTGTCGGCATCCATACTAGAGTAGATCAGACGCATACCGTCGAAGAGCAAGTGTCTGAGCTACACGCCAGTATGATTGTTCTCCTTATGGACATGCGGTACACAGACGTAAGAAGTGATGCAGCTTCACGATGAACTGATCGAATTAATCGTAACCGATAGTGTAGAGTCAGTAGTTCTGCCTTTTGATCTCCATGGATGTGTTTCCTCTTCAAAAAAAATCTTGAAGATCTTCCTTCTGATCTTTTGATACGGAATCAACTGAATTTACCTGGGGGAAGAGTATTATCTTTACTCTTACGATGTAATTTGGGGTCTCGACTGTTGTTTCCTTCTCGTTGCGATCGACTTGTTGATGCTAAATATGAGGAATAACCGTTGGGCTGGCGCACACTACTGCGCGCATCAAACAGGCGAGCACGCAAAATGAGCTTGACCGATATCGATTGTTGGGTATAATCATTCAAACTGTTTGCTATGAGAGACCTCCCCCGAAAAGGGAAAGGGAAACGAAACCCCGTGAATTCCATCTTTCCCCATATCAATCAATATCGATCATGCTCATTTTGCGTGCTGAACTGTTTGATGCGCGCACTAGTGCGCGCCAGCCCAACTGGTTTATTGATATGGGGAAAGATAAAATTCACAGGATTTTGTCTCCTTTTCCTATTTTCTGCGGAGGTCCCTCTTAGCAAACTTGATATGTTGATTCTGATGTTTGAATGATTATACCCAACATCGATATCGATCAAGCACATTTTGCGTGCTCACCTGTTTGATGCGCGCAGTAGTGTGCGCTAGCCCAACTGGTTAAAGTAAATGGATCAGGAAGGGCATATGTTTATCCAATAATCTCTAACCCTTCGGCTGGTGGTCACCACTGGGAGTTTGGATACTTTAGGGATCCACAGTGTTGGGTTCTACTGCATCAATTGGAGCTCAGTGTCAATTTACTGAGCATCTATTTCCTACATATTGGTGGTAGATCCATATGCCAGTTATCGATGCTTATCGTTTTTGTAAGCGTGCACCACTATTTCGAATTTCACATGTCTAGCGGCCGATACACAGTATTGCTGCCGGCACCGCATGAGAGGATGAATCGCTTGCTTCGCTATCAACAACCTAGATCGTGTCTTTCCATGTGGATCGCAGTATCAAAAGATAGCACCATTATTTGAAACGCTAAGCAATTTAGCGGTCGAGACATCGGCAGCAGATATCAGAATATAAACAGAATATGGCACCCGATGGTGCTGAGCATCAAACACATTTACTATAGAGTCGTATAGTAGTAGTAGGCGGTGTATCAAATTTTATCCCTCTCCCATTTCCTAATGGCTCTTATGAGCCTCTGTGAGCCGTTATCAGTTTCGAGAAGTCACCATTAAGGTCCCCATACCCTGTAACACCTGTGAGTGTGAACATTCCATAGTTAGCCAGAAGAGCGGGACGGATTTTACGACATTGGTCTTTTGACGCTCCTTATCGAATCTTATCGAGCGTTATCAGTTTGGATCACCCGCCACTGATGTGCCCGTCCCGCCCCTCAAAACGCCTATGAGTGTCGGCGCTCTAGGATCAATCCAAATGGGGAAACGGGCCTGACCACGTTTGACTTTTGACGCTCCTTATCGAATCTTATCGAGCGTTATCAGTTTGGATCACCCGCCACTGATGTGCCCGTCCCGCCCCTCAAAACGCCTATGAGTGTCGGCGCTCTAGGATCAATCCAAATGGGGAAACGGGCCTGACCACGTTTGACTTTTGACGCTCCTTATCGAATCTTATCAAGCGTTATCAGTTTGAATCGCTCACCATTGTTGTGCCCGTCCCGCCCCTCAAAACGCCTGTGAGTGTGGACGTTCTAGGATCAGCCCGAATGGGGATACGGGTCTGGTCACGTTTGCCTTTTGACGCTCCTTATCGAATCTTGTCAAGCGTTATCAGTTTGGATCACTCGCCTCATTGATGTGCCCGCCCACCCCCTAAAACACCTGTAAGTGTGGACGTTCTAGACTCGACCCGAAAGGCGAAACGGATTTGGCTACATTAGACTTCCGAGGCTTCTTATCAGCCCTTATCAGCTGCTATCACTTTCGGTCCACCACCGCTGGGGTCTCCTTACCACCCCCTATATCATGTCTAGAATTCAGGATCCCACCTTTGCTGTGACGCGAGATATGAATTTCCGGTCAAACAGACACACACACACACACACCAACAGACACACTTAGCCGATTATATAAAGTAGGATACTTATCATTGCTTGCACGAGTTTCTTCAAGCTGCTGTAATGGGTGATATTTCTAGTCAGTGTTGCGTTGGGTATTTCTGGTTGACTAGAATTTAGCGTGCTGATAACTGGTGCATCCTAAGTGTTTGATTCCTCGCTTTTGTCCTCAGGCCATTGTTGACTGGAGTTTTTTGGGGCTTCGTTTTCGGGGAACATGATATAGAAACGTCGCTGATAGTTTTGAGGAAGTATTTCTTCCCTTTGTAGGTTCGCTTTGCATAAGCAGTTTTGAGGAAGTATTTCTTTCCTTTGTAGGTTCGCTTTGCATAAGCTTTAGAAGAACATTTTTGCTTCAACAGGGACAGGTACGATGAATCTTAGTGGGTCAAAGATTAAGCGACCTGCCTGAGTACGTATCTTCAGTAGTGCTTGGTGGCTTCTCATCTGTGGCATGCAGTCTAAGCGTGAGGGTGTCGGCTCTGATGTCACTGGATACATAGCGGTTTTGTGTGTCTTCTGTGGCACATCTTTGGTTTCGAAGACGGCACTGGTTTCGACATCTAAACTGATCCATCGCCGAATCCTTCCAGCAAGCTTTAATGGATTCTTTGTTTCTTGGTACTTGTTTATAACGCTCTCCTTCTGTGCACAGATAAGAGAATATTGTCTACGTAGCATGAAGTGAGAATTTTGTGAGATAATGTGGTATCGGTCCTTGTAAGATGTGTGTGAATTGTGGCTGCTAGTAGGAAGTCATTGCATATCGAACCGAAAGAAACACGATGGAACTGGAGCGTTATTAAGTTTTTTTGCAGGTGTTTCTCTGTGGTCCTCGAGCCACAGAAACTTTGTAAAAGCTCTATCACCTTCAGACTTAATCTGTTTTCTATAAATAGGATTGTGGCAGAGTGGATTTTCAGGAGTATTCCAAACAGGTCTGAGATCAAGTTGATCACGAATTAAGCAATCGTTGAGACTTGCGGAATTGTTAATTTTCGTGCTTCCACTGTATTCCAGTCGAATTTTTGTCGTCTTTGATCTCCTGTGTAGGGCGTGGGGGGTGAGGACTGATGTCCCTGTGGCGAAGTAGTTGACTGCGCTAATGCTCTTTCTTTGTGTTTGTTCTTGATAAAGTTGTGGTTTCTCTTGATAAGCTTGGTCTCTCTCTCTCTCGATAGTCTTTCAGTTTCATTTCAAGTATGCGAGACTGTGCTGATAAAATCCTGTTGTTCCTGGTGACTGAGTCTGCAATCTGCATCTGGTGTAGTAACAACATTGTACTCATCGCACCTTGCTGTTTTGTTGCAAACGTCGAGAAATATGTTGTTACCATTTGAGCTATCGCACATACTGCGCGAATAACACTTTGATAATGATCAGCCGATAACGAAGTCCATATCGCATTACTTAACTTTGTAATAATCGCAGTACTGATCGCTTCTCGGTACTGCGATTATTACAAAGTTGCGTGAAATGATTACTGCCAGCTTTCGATGCTTGTCTTTTTTCAAAACATGCACCACTATTTGGAATTTCACATAGTCGAGCGGTCGATACCCCCTATTGTTGCTAGTTCCGCATTAGAAAATGATTCGCTTGCTTTGCTGCCATAAATCTCGATCCTATCTTAATGATCCATGAAGATCGCAGTATCAAAAGACATGCACCATTATTTGGAACATTAGACAGTTAAGCGGTCGATACATCGGTATCTGATATCACACGCAAACAAAATATATTATCAAGTTGCACTGACGCTTTTACTTTAGCGGTTGTATAGTAGTAGTAAACAGTGTACCGGATATTATCCCATCCCCTTCCTCCTACCAACCTCTGTAAGCCGCTATCAGTAAGTCACCATTAATCCCCGTACCCCGCAATATCTGTGAATGTGGACATCCCACTGCCGGTCGGAAAAGTAATCGGACTTGGTGGCATTTGCTTTCCGACGCTCCTTATCGACTTTTATCAACCGTTATCAACTTGGATCATCCACCAATAGTGTTCCCGTTCCACCCTGCTAAACACCTATGAATGTCAGCGCCCTAGGGTCAACGCGAAAGACGAAACGCACTTGACGACATTTGCCATTTCACGCTCGTTATCATATCTTATCAATTGTTATCAACTTGGGTCATCCACCAATAGTGTTCCCGTTCCACCCTGCTAAACATCTATGAATGTCAGCGCTCTAGGGTCAACGCGAAAGATGAAACGGACTTGACGACATTTGCCTTCCGACGCTCCTTATCGAATCTTATCAACAGTTATAAAGTTGGATCACCCACTATTAATGTTCCCGTCCAATCCCGCAAAACACCTATGAGTGCCAGCGCTCTAGGACCAACCCGAAAGGAGAAACGACTTTGGTGACATTCGCCTTTTAAGGCTCCTTATCAGCGCGTATCAGCTGCTATCACTTTCGGTCCACCACCGCCTGGGTCCCCTTGCCACCCCCCATATCATTTGTAAAATTCAGCGTCCCAGCTTTGCTGTGTCGCGAGATATGAATTTCGTGACAGACAGACGGACACACACACACACACACAGACATACTAAGCGAATTATATAGAGTAGGATCCTTGGTACTCGCCAAACTTGATGTACTGAAGGGAACGTATAACTCCTTCCAAAAATTATAATTCTTAGCCTTGTCTTCAATTGATGGGATCCCTTCGGAGTGCCAGAGAATAACAATCGGGTGAGAGGACCAGCTGTTAAAGGTGATTCATGCTTATAGGATTTCCTGGTGTGCTATGTTTCAGAGCTACCGATCTGTTGTTGAGAACTTCATCCTTGAGAGCACTCTGCAATCGAGAGAGTTTTATGAGGAATTGGGAGGGAGTTAATTAAGAAAGAGGTGTTTGCACTCTGAAGGTGTACAAATATCCATCTGCTAGCACTATGCTCACGTCATGCTGCTTTAATAGTATTGTTCATCTCCTTCTTTGGCTATGCTCGTTCTGTTATATAAGTGGCTTGAGCCACTGTCCAAGAAGGCAAGGGCTCTGATGCATTCATTCCCAACACTAGGGTTTACTAGTTTTACTTTAGCGCACATTAGAAAGATTTCTTTTTCATTCTCCAGTGATTTGTTCATTATTGCTTCGGATTTTGCGTAATTGGTCTGACAAAAGTCTTTCTGAATTCGGTCTCTCTGAATCTTCTGATCTTGTGTGTTCTCGATTTTTACTTTATTTTCATTGTTTTCATCAGATTCATAGTCTGAGTAGTTGAATAGATTTGCAAAAAATGTCTGGATCAACTTTGGCTTGTATAACAATCGGTCGGAAAATTTCCTGGCCATCGTTTATCTTCTACGAACAGTTCTTGTTTTGACCTCTTTAGAAAGAAGGCTTCTTGGCTACTTTTTGTGGTAATGACATGGACATGATATTTGGTTCAAATTTGTTTTGATTGGCTGTCTGTGTCTCTTATATTTTTTGGGTAAAAATTAGGCTGTGGTTGTGGAAGAACTGCTGACGGCAGTTCAAGGCGCATTCGACTTGTCTCAGTGTGGTTTACACATACCCACACTATGCTATGAGTTTTATCAGCTGGCTTGGAAAAGGGTTCATTTGCCAGCCGAAGGTATGATAAAGTTTTCACTGCACGAATCTTGGTAGCCAAAACTATAAATCTATTATGAGCACACATAATACCCCCTTGCAGAATGATTACAGAAAAAAAGCATTACTATTGTGAACAGCTGGTGGAAGACCGCTGTTATCCGAAGAGCCCTGCTCTGCTGTGTGAATTGATTTTCGCGCTCAGTTTTGAGACACTGTAAGCACAGTTACTCTGCTCATAGAGGGGCACTCCACTAAAATTTTGGCACATTGCATCGTCACCTTTACAGACTGAGCAGTAACTTGCCTCCATATAAGTGAGAGTGGGTGGCATGCTGTAAATGTCGTGCTGTAGATGTTGATCACAATGGTAGACGGGTCACTTCTTACGCATTTGAAGTTTTCTTTTTGCGTGTGGTTTTTGGATATTTCAAACGCATAGAAGAGGTTACTGCAAGCTTGTGGATGTTTGTCTCAGCCAAATGTGGAAGGAGCTCACCCCCGAGACATAGGCGAGTGGCCACAAACATACAGGAACTTCTTCTCTGCACATAAAAATTCAAAATATGAAACATCAAGCTGAAAGCAAATGTGTGTCGTTAGGAAAAAGCAGCCATTCTCAGTAAAGTTACAGTGAATATACATCTACGCAATGTCTTACAGCTTCAGCTTCGTGGAACATGTTACTGTTCAACGTTTAACACAAAAATAAATGCCCTTTATTAGGAAAGTAACCGAGTGTACACTGGATTCACTGAATTGCATTCATCTGCGCGCGTGCGGGAAAACTGTTCAAATGTCAGGACCCGTCGGAATGTGGCAGTGATCACGCAAGAGTAAGTGGTAAGAAGTGATTGCAGCAAAGCGCAGTAGCGTTTGGGTAGGTTTTGAAGGATCGTGGAATCAAAAAATTTAAGCCTGACTTTGACGGTGGCACTTTCACATCAAGTTTATAAATCTGCATCACCGCTGTAACTCGGTTTACTACCCCTATCTACATATGTGTTTAGACGAATTTTGCCCCCCCCCCCCCCGACTTTTGCTTTGCACTCACTATTTTACTGTGTTACTGTTAGCATTACAAGCGGCTATGTGCAAGTGAAAAACAGCTCGTGCTATTCTCAACAACTTCCCATGTAGGTATCAGGTGTTTTCAGTTGCTGTAGCACTGTTAGACCGCGTTCATACTTTGCGCACTGACCCGACAATGGCGGCGACGGCGGCGTAATCATGTGCCTGCCACCGACCACTGCGGCACTCCGACGCTCGACCTAACCACACTACAATATGTTGATCGTGGAAAGAGCTCACGAATTCGAATAGTCTGCCTCTATGCCAGGATTTAGATTTGAATTCGTCGTGATCTGTCGTCACGATCATCTCATTACAGTGTGGTTGGACCGAGTGTTTTACAGACGGAGTGCGTCATCGGAGTCTGGTGTAGTCGGCGGCGGGGCACCTCGCTGTCATTCTGCAATGTGCTAATGTCGTACTTGGTGTCAGAACAGTGGGATTGCATCAAAGTATGTTGGGCTGTCGGTGGAACAGTGCTGTTCGGACTAGACAGACTAAAGAGGTAACTAAAAACGATTGCAATTGCAATTGCAAACGATTACGATTGCAAACGATTCTTTTCAACAACTCATGGGCTCAGTCTGCTATCTTGATGCGCGCAGAGGGTCAAAAAGAAATAGTGACCTAACCATCATGGGGTGCAGTCACAGAACTCCCATTACTAATAGTAACAGATGGCACCAATGTATGTGCGGATAATTGTGATTTTGATAAAGTTATATACTATCCTTGCCTCACCACATAGCTGGGTTACTCCTTTTCAAACTATAATATACGTAGGCCGCAGCTCAGTGCAATGTGATGCGCGAGGTACATCGCGTCGCTGAAACTAATCCTACTCTATATAGTTCGCTTTGTATGTCTGTCTGCGTGTGTGTCCGTCTGTTTGACACGAAATTCATATCTAGCGTCGCAGAAAAGCTGGATTGCTGAAGTTTACAAATGATATAGGGGGTGGTAAGGGGACCCAGGCGGTGGTTGACCGAAAGTGATAGCAGCTGATACGCGCTGATAAATAGTCTCAAAAGGTGAATGTCATCAAAGTCGTCTCGCCTTTCAGGTTGGTCCTAGAGCGCTGACACTAATAGGTGTTTTGCGGGAGATGGACGGGAACATTAATAGTGGGTGATCCAACTTTACAACGGTTGATAAGATAGATAAGGAGCGTGAAATGGCAAATGTCGTCGAGTACGTTTCGTCCTTCGTGTTGGCCCTGGAGAGCTGACATTCATAGGTGTTTAGCAGG
Source organism: Trichostrongylus colubriformis (assembly GCA_963978905.1). Taxonomy (NCBI): domain Eukaryota; kingdom Metazoa; phylum Nematoda; class Chromadorea; order Rhabditida; family Trichostrongylidae; genus Trichostrongylus; species Trichostrongylus colubriformis. The sequence goes on along the minus strand of OZ022258.1, from coordinate 15,831,277 downwards.
GTGGAACGGGAACATTAATAGTGGATGATCCAAGTTGATAACGGTTGATAAGATTCGATAAGAAGCGTCGAAAAGCAAATTCACCGAGTCCGATTGCTTTTCCGACCGGCAATGGAATGTCCACATTCACAGGTATTGCGGGGTACGGGGATTAATGGTGACTTACTGATAGCGGCTTACAGAGGTTGATTAGAGGAAATGGATAGGATACTATCCGGTACACTGTTCACTACTACTATGCGACCGCTAAAGTAAAAGCGTCAGTGCAAGTGGATAATATATTTTGTTTGCGTTGTGATATCAGATACCGATGTATCGACCACTAAATTGTCTAATGTTCCAAATAATGGTGCATGTCTTTTGATACTGCTATCTAGAAGAATTTTCAAGGTAGGATCACGATTTATGATAGCAAAGCAGGCGAATCATTTTCTAATGCGGTGCCAGCAGCAATAGGGGGTATCGACCGCTAGACTACGTACAATTCCAACCAGTGGTGCATGTTTACAAAAACGATAATCATCGATAACTGGCAAGTGGTTCTATCACCAATACAGCGCGTTTCATAATTATAAGGTCACCCCCAAATTTTTGGTTTTCAGAACACACAGCCAGCCGAAAATTTTTTAAGTGTTTTTTACAGATTCCTCACCACAGAAAAGCCTCTCATACTAGTTTTGATGACATTACCTTTTAGCCCTATAATTCTATAAATATTTTCTGATTTTTGCGCGTTTCATAATTATAAGGTCACCCCGAAGAAAGAGAAGATTCGCTAGAGTTAACAGCGCATGCGAAGGATTTTATAATCTATGGTTCTGTCCTGTTTGAGAACGACATTAACCAGCCGTTTGGGGAAGCAGAAACGAAATTTCGAAGAGCCTTACCACAGATATTGTTCCAGTCTTCTACAATGCCTGTTTCAGCAGTTTTTGTGGCGACGTCTTCCAGATCTCTCAGATAGAGCTGAGACTAATACCACATATTATCTATGGCTGAACGTTCGTATTTTGGAACTTCAACAGCAATTCCGTTGAATGACCTGCGTGAACAACAGCATCGCCCCACCTTGAGACGCAATTATGAGGAGCCGGTCGGTCCCAAGAGGCGTATGATCTATTCGTGTGGTCTTCTACCAGCCTCCAGAGTCCATTCTGCAGGTTTCAAAAGCAACGTTCAATGCAACCTCATTGCCGAAAACCACTTAGGCCATCACCCTTCTCCCACTAAAATTGCCAAGGCTCCGGTAGATCGGCGCACTTCTCAGACCAAGCTAGTGCTACCTCTACCCGTCAGCACCATACATACAGAGTATTTTCAGACTCAAAAGTACAATTCGGATGGAATTATTCGCATGCAGGGTGCAACTGCAATGCAAATTCAGTTTCGTTCAATCCGTGCAAGAACAACTTTATGAATTGAAGTCGTTCCGCCTTATGGTGTGCTGTAGGCCTCGGAAAAGACTTCATTATTTCTTCAGTGATGTTTCTGCTCTCCCTCGCTGCTGTACACGCTGTGGTTCCAGAGTAAAAATGGTTTAACTCCAAACAAATCTGGTCCATGGAGGAGGTGCTGTAGGAAGTGGCCCCCGCAATCCTTTCCTCATTGATGATAATAATCTCACGTGGGAGTCCAAAGCCTGAAAAACATCTGAAGACACCGAATCTCTCAAATGTCATCTAGCTGAGCACAGGAATCTTCCGATTTTTTTGGAATGGCTCTCAAACTGAGCCTAACACCTCAAGAATCCCAAATCTGGGCTTTTCTCTCGGGACACAGTAGCTAGCCACAAGACGATTGAATATGTATTTCAAAGATGTATTCGAATGACATATCTACCATCACAGACCTGCCAGAGCCTTAACTTTTCTCTTTTTTCAGGGTGACCTTATAATTATGAAACGGTGCGAATAAACAAAAAATGCTCTTAAAAACATGAGGTAAACGAGACTGCTACCAAAAATCGGACACGGGGGTTATTTCAGGTGAGGAATCCGTCTATGAGACTGGAAAGATTCCTCAATGGAGTGTTGTCGAGAAAACCTGAAATTCAGGGGGTGAACTTATAATTATGAAACGCACTGTGTACCAATTCATGCAGTTTTATTAAAAATTGTCGATCCTCAAAGTATCTGAGATCCCAACAATGACCACTTCAGCCGAAGAGCTAACTGATTAGTGGATTTACCCATGTCATTCCTGCACATAGATCGTCGATATCATTGCAGCAAAAGGTTTCGACCGCTAAATTATTGGCCTGCGAAAAATGGCGACCTTCTTCAGCGGTGATATCTTTGATATCGGTCAATATCTATCGCCTATATTTAGAAAGTAGATGCTCAGCAAAAAGTCAACATCTACAAATTACTCATTACATAATTCCATTAGGTTTTATAAGTAATCGTTCGCACGTACTGTGCGATAGCTCAACTGGTAGTATCATAAGTTGTTATTGAAATTTCTTCATTACTTGCGTAGGAGACGGTAGTAGGGGTAACATGGGTAGTCATCTACATGAAAACTAGGTGTCTAACAACATCATATGCGACGCATTTCCAAGGGAGATGCAAACTCATGAGATTTGTAAGAGGCACCTTTCTAACACCGCTCCACCTTTCTTGATGGTGCTCCGACTTTTACAAGCAGAGACTGAGGTCCAGAGTAACAGATATAGTAGCAGAGCAGTACTATAGCATTATTGTCGCGTCGATCGTAATAAATTGATGTTTGATGTGTCGGCTTTTGTGATGAACACATCTACCGTACTAGTCAGAAGCTTGAATGGATGATACACCGGCTTAATTATTATCGAATCGTGCATGACAATCTTTACACTTCCCCCGGATTCAGTCTGAATTTTATGGCGTATGTCGAAAAAAGCGCCGGATTTGGTTAAAATACTATTCATGTGTTCATAATTAGTGAGCCATAGAGGAAATTCCTTTAGATAAGAAAGTCAAAAGAGCTAATAAGCTCTCGAAAATTATTCAAAAATTTGAGCAAAAACTCAAATTAGAGCTCAGCTTTTTATTTTCTGCCCCATCAAGAGTCTCTCTAATTTGTTGCCTACAAAAAAAAGTATGAAATAACTCGAATCGAAAATTGCGAAGATTAATAGTGTAATACGCGTCTCATCTTGAATGATCTCGGCGATTTGGATAACTTCGCTATACATGTTTGCCTTCCTTGAAGTAACTATGATTATAAGAGATATACGCTCTTAGAAATATTCTCTTTTTGACAAATCGCAACATCCATACTCGTCCGGGTGGCGATCTACACCCTCACATTATCTTCTTCTCTCTTCTACGACGTTGTCCCGTTTCAGATCAATTTCGCCCTTTCTTATGTCGTGCTCTCCTCTGAGCTTTTCCCGCATTTTCACTGGCTTTTCCGTCCTTCTCAAAACAAATTTCAAGTCATCTGCTGCTTGGTATAGTCTTATCAAAAAGCGAGCACATTTCAGATGTCAATCGGCTCTCATTATCAAGAAGGTGAAACAGAATACCATTGCAAGAAAACCGACGATGACGGTTTCGTACTCGAAGCAGTCGGTTACTGATAGTGTGTTGTGCATTAAATATTTCCCGTTGCATTAACAGGTGCAAATGTCACCCGAACCCTAAAAACCTGAAACTAACTGTGATCAAGATATCTCTGAAAGGCTTCGGAAATTTCACCTTGCCAATTTGGGAAAAAGGACCGAAACGGAAGCATGCGATGCACACTCCGCCGCCACTTCTGCTAATGGTTCAGCCTAGATGTTGTAACTTTTCAATTAGCTGAACCAACTCAAAAATAGAGCTCTGACTACTAAAAGAAAAATGTCTCATCATAGCAAGAAGTTGTGTGGGCGATAATTGAGTCGCAAAAGTCTATGGGCTGGTGCGATCCATACTGCACGCAATACGGTTAAAGGCCCGACTTGCAAAAAGTTATGAAAAACTATTTATCATGGCTCTCAGTATCAGTTGAACGTTTCCAATAATGGTATACACGCAAAATTCCGTTCTATTACCATGCCTGCGTCCAATAGAGCTTTTTGTAGTTTTCAGCCTAACACTAGAAGCAACGGTCTCCAAATATAAATGCGGATACTAAAGTGAGCACAACACCTTATCTCGAAATTAATTTAACTTCATCATCATGGAAACCTCATGTATGGCGCGATCCGCAGCAGAGCTCGCCAATGCCAATAACCCTTCATGGGTCCGCTAGCACCGAAACGACGTACAGAGACACCTTCGAAATTCACCTACTAGTCGTGGGAAGCGGCATTTATCCAACGGTACTACAGTGAACGAAAACTCCAGAAACTATGGGATGAAAACGAAGAATTAGCTGATATGAGCTTCTTTCATGTCTCCCACGATTACAAGAGCGTAAACTGGAACTATCGATCCACCATGGGGACTAAAAAAGCGTTCGTATTCACCAATGGGAAGAAAATTCTCGTGCACGGCGCATCCCACAGCGAAGACAATCGAGGTTACCCACCCTCCCGTTGGTCTGCTGATAGCAAAAGATGTGTACTGGAGGAATTATAAACATAATGGATCATTTTTCCAATGATTAATGAGAAGATCTCGCAACTTCGACGAAGAAAATTTTCCTCGATTGGCTTCCCTCGGAATAACTTTTCTTTCAAAGATATTGTATAGTTTGAGTAGTATTTAGAAAGCGGCAACCCTGCAGACCCCGGACATCAAGACCGTACACATAGGTTGATTTGAAGGAAGTTATGATCATTTGAAGTAAAACACCAAATTTTCTAAATTTTCCTCGGCGATGCCCATATCGAGAACTACGCAACCATTAGGGAAACCAAGCGGCAAATAGGTTGATCAAAGGAAGTTATTGAGAAAACAGGTTATAGTGCTTCGAAAGATGGAGTCCAAAAAAAGTTTCAAGTATTCAAAAAATGTACAAATTGCGCCCAATTTGATCGCCGCGTCGCCACCGCAGTAGGACACGGCGATAAAGTTAGGCGTAGTGAACGCATTACATGGCTCCTATTTAGTTTCTAACTTCTCTATTATTGTTTTTCATCCTTTACCTCTGCCCCACAGCTTGCATTACTATCAAGCCTTCTCCTTTGTCATGAAGAACGGGCACAACCCATGGTCGGCAGCGCTTTCGTTTCGGAATATAAGGACTGAGCTTTGTCAGATTCTTATTTCTTTTATTGTGTTAGGTGTTTGGCCTCATGTTTTTTTTTTACCATGGGCTTTCAATTTCCTTGGTGAATCGAATTGGCTGGGTAGAAACCAAAGAAATAGCGGAACTGAAGAAGGAGGGGGACGAGGACGTATGGAGGTCCCTTCTTCTGGGCGGGCGTCGTTTTTTTGAAACAACGCCACGCTTGAATCTGATCTTGACAGCTTCAGTCCTTTGAGTAAAAGTCTACTGTAACCCAAAAAAAAGACGGTTTTGAATAGCCAAGTGCAAGACATGATGTTACACGATTTGAAGTGAGAAAATCAGTTTCAATCTGTTATTCGTTTAACAAGAAGGCTGGATGACTGACATGGTATTCTCAAAAATGTGGTGGGCGATTACTGCGAATAATTTTTACTTGAGGCCAGCTATCGCGAAACTATTGGATTCAGACCAGATCCGTGAAGGCAGCAGGATGGGCAACGCAACGCGGTAAAGTGATAGTAGTAAAGTAAAGCAAAATGTCAAAATCGAGAAAGGATCCCCCGTATTGGCCACGGCGAAATCGCAGGAATTGCGAGAAATGGTCAAATAGAAAGTTGGAATCTGTAGGTCACCAGTTCCATCGCGACAGATGAACTTACTTCATTTACACTGCACATTGATCTGCATTCAAGCTAACACCGATAACCAATGAACAGGTATGAAAACTCCAGTTATTCGAATTTGAAAAGTATGGCTCAAACCGAAATGCGATGCCAAGGAAACTTTCTGACAAACAAGAATGTAAATTTCAGCGAGCTCAAATTTAGCCAGAGATAAGGAATACCTGGCATACGAAAATCCTGTTTCGGATTCCCTACTACTCTGCATTGTCTTGAAGTGGCGTTTTCCCTGGCGTCATTCGCCAAGAATGCTTATTCTAACGTTCTATGAATCTCGAAATACTTAAAACGAGCTAGCTACTCAGTAACTGCTGAAGTGATCACTGTCTCCTTCCGATTACCTTAAAACTTTGACTGCTGGTTTTCTTTGTACCCTCTACCTGGTTTTTACTATAGATCGCACTATGCTCATCTGTTTGTGTTGTGTTTGTTATGTTTTCGTAGGCGATTGCAAAAGCGCACCTATGCGTGGAAGAAATAAATTCTCATGGGCAGCGATGTTGGAAGTTTGTAGTTGACTTGTCAATGAGATTTGCACGAATGGAATTTTACCCTCTGACATTCTAGCTGCTCCCCACTGTTTCACTGTTTGATTACGTGACCACAGCGGTGTTTTTCGGGATCTTAGCTTCACTCTATTTTTTCAGACACCATTTTCATGTGGCTGTGGAAATAGTATTAATCATAGAGCACTACTTGAACTTATGCTTCACAATTCCATGTGTATCAGCGAAACTATGATATATCAATAGGAGAAGATCAAATTTGTGCAATACGATCTCTTAAACCAGGGAAAGGCAATCACACAACTTGTAAACGATTGAGCAACGAGTCATTTTGGTGCCCGCATTACTTATCCGGACTTTAGTGTTGCTCTCTGTACGCACTATTTTTTGGTTTATATGCATTCAAGATGCGGCGAAAGCAGTGGCCGCCTGTCAAAAGATTTTTTGTTCAAGGAAGAGAACAGTGATGAGTTTCACTGGTATACATATGTGTGATAAACAAACGTTTGCAAGTGAACACCATGTCAAACTCTCCATGATCCTTGCTTCAGTAGCCGTACTGTGTTCTCGGTAGTCTTATTCACAAACCACACATGACGATGTGCCCGCAAAATTCGACAGGATCATCTTTGATTTGGGTACAGTGACGAAGATTGCGATGAACAGCATTTGCCGTGGGCCGTAAGTGGTCGCCCCACAAACAGGGTCAAGCGTCCAGATGAGGAAAATTTCCAAAAATACGACCCCCTCCCTTTTACGTCTGTTATTGTTAGTTTTCAATTTGCTACAATCTGTTGCATATCAATAAAGGTTTTTTTAATACAAGGATGCTGAGTTATGGGCAAAAGCTTCGGTGCCTGACGGGACTCGAACCCGCACTTCGTCCTTTCCGGGGATATGTGCTAATCATTTACACTACGGACACCCCTTTCACCTTAACTCAGCTTCTGAATGGTACATTTACCATAGCTTACCAGCACTCACACGTATATTTTGATAACTACTGTTTATCGCCGCAGCTCGCGATGCGAAAGTTACTACAAGGATGATGAGTTATGGGCAAAAGCTCAAGTGCCTGACGGGACTCGAGCCCGCACTTCATACTTTCCGGGGACATGGGCTAATCCATTACACTACCGACACCCCTTTCACCTTAAAGACACCAGGAGGAGGTAATTTTGGCTTACTGTAGAACAGACGTAGTGTGGACGAGTTTGAGTGGCCGCCATTGCACAAACTCGCCAATTTGACGCCTTGGCATGGTGTCAAAAGAAGATGGTTCTATTATAGATTTGTTTTATTCATTTTAGTTTTTACTTTGTTCTTTCTTATATTGTTTCTAGATGTACTTACGGGTCAAATAAAGTCGAGGGGGGGGGGAGACGCAAAATTTTCACCCACGTCAAAGCCTCTTTCCCTTCCTAGGGTTAGGCTAAAGCAGATGAGACCTATGCCTTGACAGATGCTTTTTAATGTGGGAGGAGGGGGTATCAATTTTGGCCTAAGCCTAGTAAAGGAAAGGAGCTTCGACGACGACGCAAAGTTGCGTCTCCTCCCCCCCCGCCCCTCCCCCCCCCCCAACTTTATTTGACCCTTCTGAGATTTTCAGGTATAGAAATGCACGATTATCACTAGAAAACAGTCTGAAGAGGAAATAATTTAAAAATAAGCTTACATCAGGCCGAATACAAGCTTTAAAATGAACGAAACGTGGCTCGGCCATGGAAGCTTGCAGTTCGGACGGAAGCGCGCCCTGGGGGCAAATAGCGCCATATGACGCGTTTTTCAAGACCGGTTTCGTTACACATTGTATCTACCGAACCCATATGTTTGTTTTCGGACGCCATTGTTTTTGTAAACGTTATTCCGCCTTTGCCCCCCTCCCGGTGCCTTTAAATCAGCTTCTGAATGGTATATTTACCATAGTTTGCCAGCACTCACACGTAAAACGTGTTGAGTCGTGTAGCCAATATCGGCATCGAACCGTGAAGCTGAAAGCTTTAGTAATGATTTTGATATGTTTAATTTTTGATAACTGCTGTTTATCGCCGGTTTTTTTAATGTTAACACAGTTTTTTTTTCAAAAAACAGCTTCGCGTGGCAAAGAAAACGCCCTCCCTCCCTCCTTCCCACCCCAAAAGAACTTTTTTCGATCGAAAGGTGGAGAACAAAATGCCCTCCCTTCCTCCCTTTCCCTCCCCCTAGGAAAAGAGATCCCATCCCATCCCTCTTTTGCACTAGGAAAGAGAATGGGATGGGGAAAAATCAAAAGATTGATGAACGAAAGAGAAACAGACAGAATGAGATCCATAAATTTTATGAACGAAAGAAAAACGGTGGGTCAAATAAAGTGGGAGGGGGACGCAACTTTGCGTCAACGTAAAAGCTCCTTTCCTCTCTAGGTTTAGGCTAAAATTAATATCCCCTCCTTCCACATGAAAGAGCTTCTCTCGAAGCATAGGTCTCATCTGCTTTAGCCGAAGTCTAGGGAGGGCTTTGACGTTGGTGAAAATTTGACGCATGCATTTCCACCCCACCCCCTCCCCCCCCCGTCTTTATTTGACCCAAAACGGTTGAGAATGAGATTCATCAATCTCGAGAAAACTACGAGCCCTCGTATTAACATTTGTTAATGACACACATCAATAGTTCAGTATAGAAAGAAAAGAAGCAAAAGTGCAAAACATGCACAGAATTGATCGAAGAATGATGATGAGGATGATTGAAGAAAGACAAGTGAAAGGTGTGAAGACATGCCCATTTACAGTAACTTCTAGTTCGAATAAGGTGACGAATGGTTTTCCCTGAGATCTTAGAGGCCGTGGACTCAACTCACATATATCAAACAGGGAAAGAGACAATAATAAGCTTTCAAATTTTTGATTTTTGAGATTTTTTTCCAAAGGATGAAGTGCGGGTTCGAGTTCCGTCCGACATCGAAGCTTTTGCCCATAACTCAGCATCCTTGTAGTAACAATACTAAGCATTTTATGGACAGGAATTTGCTATCTGCTTCTCACCCTCACAATATCTTACCATTTTCCGCATCACATACACAGCACATGCCCTTTCCAGAACTCGCAATATGAGTAGAATACTTCAGCACCCGGGGCTTCGAAATAATCTGAAGCTTCAACTGCTAGGTAGGATGTGTTGAAACATCGATAGTTTATGAATACGATTCCTCAACCACGAGAAAGATGAAGGTCTAAGATCTAAAATGGGAATGAAACGATTCGGTAGAGCTCCGATTAGAAATTGGGAGAGGGGACATTTTACCGCAGTTCGAGATGTTCTCAAACAATCAGTTCTACAGTAATAAATTAGTGCTTACTACTCGAAAATAACCGTATAATAAGCGCTGACTACTCAAAAACCATCATATAATACCCTACACCTATGTAGATCCCATGCAAAACTTTCCACACCCCACAATCACCTTCATTCTAAATACCAGAGCCCTACATAGCAGGAGCAGCATCATACAATAAGCATAATCGAGATTATCGATTGTGACGTCGATAGACCCGGAATGCACTACCTAGTAAACACTATAGACAGTATTCGAAAACAGTTGCGACTCTAAAATATTAATTCAAAAGGCTCAAGAGACCCCTCAAAAGTCTCGAAAGTCTTGAAAATATTTGCAATATTTCGGCATATAACGCCTTCTTCAGGCCTGAAACTGTGGTGATTAGCTAATTATATATGATATAATTGCTTACGGCCCCGTCCCAAAAATATTTTTGGGACGGGGCCGTAAGCAATTATATCATATATAATTAGCTAATCACCGCAGTTTCAGGCCTGAAGAAGGCGTTATACGCCGAAATATTGCAAATATTTTCAAGACTTTCGAGTCTTTTGAGGGGTCTTTTGAGTCTTTTGAATAAATATTTTGGAGTCGCAACTGTTTTCAAACATTCAGACTCCGGAACAGCACAATTTCAAACTATAGACAGTAATCAATCAAGCATAAGGTTTACCACTACCAGAAAACACTTGTCATAAATTTCCCACTAGTGGAGAACAATCGTAAAATAGAAATACGAAAAAA